>JANHFK010005310.1:60633-72224 GCA_036250565.1 Sibynophis collaris | reverse complement strand
CATGTAGCGGCCTTGCAAATGTCCGCTATGGACGCCTGAGTGGCCCAGGCGGCTGATGTAGCCGCACTGCGGGTAGAGTGAGCATACACCCGGCCCGGGAGGGGCTTGGCCTTAAGGGCATAAGCCTGTGAAATGCCGGCTTTCAACCAACGACCTATCGTGGTAGCAGAAACTTTTCTCCCCAGGGAAGAGGGGGAAAAGGATACGAACAGAGCCTCAGTCTTACGTAGAGGCGCCGTGCGGTGGATGTAGATGCGCAGGGCCCTCCTAACGTCTAAGGTATGCCAGATGACCTCCCTAGCATGCTGCGGGGATGCGCAGAAGTCTGGCAGAACTAACTCCTGCGCACGGTGGAACCATGAATTAACCTTGGGTAGGAAGGAGGGATCCATCCGAAGCACAACGCGGTCCGGATGGAAAATGCAAAGGTCCTTCCGGATGGACAGTGCGGCCAGCTCTGAAATTCGTCTGGCCGACGTGATGGCCACCAGAAAGGAAACCTTCAGGGATAGGTGTCGAAGAGAAACCGAGGCCAGGGGCTCGAAGGGCGCCAAGGTTAAGGCCCGCAGGACCAACCCAAGGTCCCACGCGGGGTATCTATGGACAACGGGAGGCCTAATGTTCGAAGCCCCTTTGAGGAAGCAACGGACCCGGGAGTTCTGGGACAGGGGAAGCTGTTCCTGACTACCCAGCACTGTGGATAGGGCCGCCACCTGTCTCCGTAGAGTGTTGGGAGCCAGCCCTTTGTCTAGTCCTGCCTGCAGGAAATCCAGCACTTCGGCTATGGAAGCCGAAGTAGGATCAACGTGACTGCGAGCACACCAAGTACAGAAGGCTTTCCAGGTGGCTTCGTAGATACGGGCCGTCGAGGGTCGTCGAGCCGCCTGAATGGTCTCGATGACCCGTCCAGAGAGGTTGTCCTTCCTCAGGATGATCCGCTCAAGCGCCAAGCGGCCAACTGGAGCCACTGAGGTTCCGGGTGCAGAATTTCTCCTTGGCTGAGCGAGATCCTCCCGGGAGGAAACCTCCAGGGACGTACCGTGGATAGGGCGACCAGGTCGGCAAACCAATGCCGGCGCGGCCAGTACGGGGCGATCAGCACTAGCTCCGCCCGCTCCTCTAGTAGCTTCCGGACCACCCTGGGGATCAAGGGAAGGGGAGGAAAGGCATAAAGGAGACCGGCGGGCCAGGGACAACGAAGGGCATCGTGGTCCTCTGCCCCCCGAACTGGGTAACGGGAGAAGAAGCGAGGCAGTTGAGCGTTCTCCGGACTGGCGAAGAGGTCCACTATCGGAAGGCCGAACTTCTGTGAGACATCTTGGAAGATGGTGGGGTGTAGGCGCCACTCGGCATGGTCCAGTGTGCGGCGACTGAGAAAGTCCGCTCGGCTGTTGGCGATCCCGGAGATGTGATCTGCGGTGAGGGATCCCAGGTGACGCTCTGCCCATGTCATCAGCTTGCAGGCCTCGTCCATGGATGCTCTGGATCTTGTGCCTCCCTGCCGGTTGACGTGCGCTTTCGCCGAGATGTTGTCCGTCAGAACCAGCACGTGTCGCCGGCGCACCTCGGGCAGGAACTGCTGGAGGGCTAAGGTGATAGCCCGAAGTTCCAGGAAGTTGATGTCCCTGGCGCTCTCTTCGGGAGACCAGAGGCCCTGCGCTACCCTCGGTCCCATGTGGGCTCCCCAGCCGGAGAGACTTGCGTCGGTCGTGACCGTCACCCGAGGAGGGACGAGGAATAGGCATCCTTTCTGCAGAGCCGTCGAGGTCCACCATCTGAGAGAGCGCAGCGTCCTTGCAGGTATCCTGACCACGCGGGGAGAGGTGGCCGAGCCCTTCCGTTGGTAGGGTAGCAGAAACCACTGTAAACCGCGGGAGTGGAAACGGGCCCACGGCACGATGTCTATGCAGGAAATCATAGACCCGAGGAGACGGGACAACTGCAGCAGGGACGCCGACTTGTTGGTGATGACCCGTTGTGCCAGGGGGGCAATGCTGTTCAAACGGTCTTGAGATAGAAAAACCTGGCAGAGGTTGGTGTCTATGATGGCTCCAAGGTGCTGAATGGATTTGGACGGGGTCAGGTGGCTCTTTTCGAGGTTCACTGTGAAACCATGAAGTTGTAGACCCTGGATAACCCGATGTAAGTCCGCCATAGCCTGACGAGAGGTGGACGACTGGATGATGATATCGTCCAGATAGCATTGAAGGCGGATTGACTCCAGCCGGAGTGATGCCGCCAGGGCGGCCAGGATCTTGGTGAATGTCCTGGGAGCGGAGGAGAGGCCGAATGGCATGGCCCGGTACTGGAAATGGAAACCGTTGTAGGCAAACCGCAGGAAACATCGGTGTGCTGGGTGGACCGGGATGTGAAGGTAAGCCTCCTTGAGATCTACCGAGGTCATCCAGTCCTCCCTGCGGACGCAGCCCAGAATGGACCGTAAGGAGTGCATTTTGAACCGGCGGTAGATGATGTACCGGTTCAGCCGCTTCAGGTCCAGTATCCCCCTGTGACCTCCGGATTTCTTTGGGACCAGGAAAAGGAGGGAGTAAAAACCTAGTCCCTCCTGGCCTTTCGGGACTGGTTCGATGGCACAGATGTCGATCAGGTGCTGTATCTCCGACTCCATCAGAGCTCGCTTTGAAAGTTGGGACGAAACAGGGCACATGAAGAAGCGGGGTAGGGGAGGCCGCCGGAATTCCAGCAACAGTCCGAGGCCCACCGTGCGGAGGACCCACGCATCGGCCGTCGTGGCTTCCCACTGGGGCAGAAAATGAGCCAGTTTTCCGCCGACGGGAAGGTTCTCGTTGGAGTCACTTCCCACGACGGAACGAGCGGCCTCCGGATCCGCGGTATGGCTTCCTGGAGTTGGATTGCTGACGTCCACGGTCTCGAAAATTGCCACGCTCGTAACTCTTGTCGAAGTGCCTGTCTGAACCCTGGTTGTAGGGTCTGAATGATTGTGACCCGTAATTGCTGTAGTCCCGCCGAAAGGACTGGCGCTGTGAAGGTTGTGAAAATCTACGCTCCGGACGTTGAGACGAAGAAGGCATGATTTTCTTCTTATCTTTGTCCTCCACGAGAACTGTGTCCAGAACCTCTCCGAATAGATTGTCTCCTTTGAAGGGAGCGGACGCGAGACGCCACTTGGTTTTTGCTTCCGCCTTCCAGTGTCGGAGCCACAGTAAGCGTCTGGTCGACACGCTTGCAGCCAGAGATCTAGCAGCAAATCTGGCGGCATTCAGAGAAGCATCAGCGTTGTATTCGTTGGCAGCGATCAATTTGTTTATGTCTAGACGGGACCTGGTGTCCCCAGGTGGTAGTCGGTCCCGAAGCTGCCTCAGCCAGACTAGAGAGGCACGGCTGAAGAAGGAGGTAGACGTAGCTGCTCTGATGGCCCAGGCGGAGGCGAGATGTGACTTGTGTAACGACAGTTCCGCTCTTCTGTCCTCCGGTTTTAGTACTTCCAAAGCTACGGGAGTCAGCGCAGTGGGGGCCGCCAGGCTGACCACCGGGGCATCCACTGATGGGAGAGCAAGGAGCTGGTCTAGCTCAGGCGTAGCGCAATAGAGTTTCTTATCGAGGTTGCTCGGGGCAGCCAGAGAAGAAGGTTGAAGCCACTGTCGCTGCAAAACGTCCATGAACAGTTTCGGACACGGGACGGAGTCCTGATTCTGGACCGGCACATAGAACAGATCTTCGTTGGTCTCTGCCGCTACAGGAGCCGGTGGCTTGTCAGCGAGGCCCATCTTGGTCGCTAGTTTGGCCTTGTGTAGAAGGGATCTAAACTTGGCCGCTTTGAAGAGGCCAGTGAAAGCTGGTTGTTCTGGGGTCATGGTGTCATCGTCAGAGAAATCGGAATCCTTGTCCTCAGGTCCTTCATCCCAGGATTCCTCACTCCGAACTGAGGCAGTGCATGGAGAAGGCGGAGAAGGTGGAGCCGGCTGAGGACGCTGACGATGTCGAGGGGGAGAAGGCGAACGTCTAGCTGACTTCTGTCTTAAGCCAGCAGCAAAGGCTCTGGAAATGGCGTCCGACATGACCATAGAGAAATCCACAGGTGGAGCCGGGTAGTGGCCTTCCCCAGGTCGCAGCCCGGCCGCCGTGGGAGTAAAGGTGGCCTCAGGTGTCCTCCCTCTTTGAACCGGGGCTTGCCAGGCCGGCACATCCATCATGGCAGGCAATTGGCCCGGCATCAGAAACATTTGGTCAGTCACCATGGGTGGCAGTGGTGGTTGAAAGGTCTCCGTCTGGTGGGAGGCCGTTGTTAGAGGTCCAGGGCTGGTGGCAGGTAGTGCCTGGGCCTGAGGATCTGCTTGGGCCTGCTGCTGGGCCTTGGAAAACTGCCTCTCTAAGGCCTTGTGGCGTCTTGAGGCATCCTTCTCAGTGGCCGAATTGGTTTTTGAGGCCTTGCAGGCCGTAGAAGCCTTCCTTGTTGAAGGCCTGACTTCAGGCCTGGAAGATGATGCCCTGGCCGGCTCTCTGGAACGGCTGGGTGAGGGAGAAGCCGCAGCCCGCCCCTCGTCCGACGACATGTCGGATTCAGACATGAAAAGGGGTCAAAAAGAGGCGTTAAGGAAAAGGCCGGTAGGTAATCTGGAGCTTAGTTAAGGACGCAGAGGCCTGGCGCCAAAACGGCGGGAAATTTTGCCTCCCAAAATGGCGTCCGGCAACCGGCGGCAAACACACACAGGGGCACCCGAACTGTCCTCGTACTCACGCCCCGCACACGCGCTCCTTTGTCGCCTCCCTCGATCGCCTGGGCGAAGATCGACAGCCGTCTCTGCTCGTGCTGCCCGGATTCCTCGCTGCAGCGTGGCGATCTCCGATCTGCGTCCCCGCCGAAAAAGCCGCTCCGGAGAGCCTGGCGATGAAGCGCGTCGGCGGCTGGGATGGCGGACCAAGCAAGCCGCGCCGACCGCTGTTTAGTAACGTGCTGGGGACTGAGATCAGGCGGAATACCAGCAAGCCGCCCTCGGAAGGGACAGGCCTCCGCCGATTACCAAGGGAGACTCCTTGCGAGGAAAAGCCTCGCAGCGAGGACCGGAGTCCTAGCGCCCGGGGAGCTCTGCAAGTTTGCTTGTTGTATTAATCTGAGCAATAAAGTTGTTTAAATTCCAAATTAAGTGGTATTGTGGTATTTAGAAAGGTTTGAAGAAAACTCGAGGAAATTGGCAAAGTAAGTCCGAACAGTTTGACTGAACGAAATAACTGGGGTCTACGTCGACGAAGGAGGCGGGACTACATCAAAATCTTTGATTGGCGTTCAGTCCAGCGAATAAGAACGAACGAACTACCCGCACGTGGATTCTCCTAAAGGCGCGCTGGAGAACAGGCCGTTTCCAGCCTCTGGAGCCTGGGGAGGGCGAAAAACGGGCCTACCGGGCTCACTGTGCCAATGCGTGCCATACACAGGGGGAGCACGAGGAGGTCGTGGGCGCATGCACGGGGACCATTGAATTATAGGTGTGGGCACGCACGCACACAATCCCCCGTGCTCCCCCCACTTTTGGCACATGACGGCAAAAAGGTTAGCCATCACTGACCTATAGAATTGGGTATCAGTAGGATATTGGTAATACTCAGAATATATCCCAGAACAAATATCCTGTTATTAAGCCTAGTGATTTAGACAATATTGGAGCCCTAAAAATTTCAAAATAAGTTCCTGTTATTAAGCACCACCACTTGAAAGTACAATTCAATGATGCCATTTTCCAAATCTCTCATGCAATCCAAAAGGTTACCATGGTCAACTGCACTGAAATCCACTGAAATTCCATACAATCAAAATAGTCATACTTTCCTGACAGGTGAAGAACAGCTAACAGGCCAACCAAAGGCTGTCTCAACCCAATAGGTTATTCTAATACCAGTTTGAAAAGGGTTTACATAATCTGTTTCCTCCACAACTTCTCACTGCCCACCACTCTGTCTACATATGTTTCTAATCACTGAAATTTGAAAAATGGACAACAATAATTCATCAATGAGGAATCTAAGATAGGCTTCTTAAAAAGAGTTCAAACCATTAAACAAAATAACAATCTGGTCTCCCTCAGAAAGGCCTTAATGATGAACTGGCCAATTCCAATACCTCTCTATATGATGAATCAGCTTCACTGGCAGGGATCCAAAGAACAGCTAATAGGCCATATCAAGCCAAGCAGCTTTTCAGTATTCTCAGCCTTAATCAGGAAGTGATCTATTCATCACAGTGACAAACTATATAGGACTCCTAGTCACAGAACAACCTGAGAGAAGCAGCAATTCAGTATGTGTCACACAGAGGTTGTTGTTTCCATTTTTAATTCAAATATGGAAAAAGCTGTCATAGACTGCACCAAATATCTCTCCAAAGTGAACATTAAAAAAATATACCACCAAAAATCTGAGTAATTCCAATATCAATTCTGCACGTGGCTGTGTTAGTTGTTTTAAAGACTTCATTCGGCCGTAGAGTGGGCAATATGCTAATTAGATCCTGAGTCTCCATATACACGTTTAATATAAATCAGTTTTCTGACAGGGCTTCCCGATCATCCATCCTAGTCCCTTAAACCCCATGTTAGAATATCTTGGTAGAAGAATGTGGGCCCACATAGTCTATTCCTGCCAGGTTTCAGTTATACACCACATTTTGGCTTCTTCGTATGTTACTATATCATGGATGATTTTGCTCTTATTCTAAGCCAACTAGTAATCTAAGTTCTGTAAGTAATTGTAGTTCCTCTCTAAATTCCAAGAGGGTAAATGCAAAGGTAAATAGTATATTAGCTTGCTAGCTTTTCTCTATAATGGTTTGGTCATTTTCCAGCATCAAATTTTCTGTTCCTACCAGTACTTGGTTCACCCGTCTCCCAATACTTCCCTGCAAAAGTAGAGCATGAGTACATCCTCATATCTAGTCTCAGCTCACTAACAGTAAAACTGGTGGATATTACAAGAGTCATGTGGTATAATTACAATAACAGAAGTAGGAGTAGCCTCCAGTGAAGCATTACCTTGATGTGATTGTGGGGCTTGCGGTACTCCAAGGATGAGAGCTAAGCTATGCCAGAGATTCAACCATACTGGACATAATTTACTGGAACCTATACCAGATCAGTCATACTCTGGGTTAATAAAAACTGGGCTAGGTATTCTGGTTGCTGGACATCTGGTGACAAGTGGGCTATAGGACTCAGGATTGTGGTCCAGCCAATGCAAGACCACCAGAAGAAAAGTGCTAATATAGATAGATTGAAAAAAAGAAATAATTATCTACTGTCACAAATGAAGCAACAAAAAGATATCATTAAAGAATGCACTAATTCTAGAAAGAACAATATCCAGAATCATAAATAACAGAATAGAGGCTAACAGACCAATGTCAATTTATAACACAAAATTGCAAAAGGCAGCTTTACTTGAAACATCCCGTGACAATACCTTTAATATTAAACAAATGCCTATCCCAGATCCTTGGGAAGGATTCAACAGGTAGACTAAAATGCCAACTCCAGTCTAAACACCTGGCTGACTGTGTGACCAATTATATAAATATTATTAGTAGAAATCGCAATATCCTTCAGACTTTAGTTTTGCAACGGCCCAGTATCAAAGATTGATCTGTGTGATGATTGATTTTAGTGATCACCCAAATAATAGATTGTTTTCTTGCAGCCTGATCAACAGTGGTACCCCACTGTTTTTCTTTTCAGAAGATCTTTTCTGCCTCTTCCAGTCCAGGGGAGATTGCAGAGCAAAACTGAATCATCTTCTGGCTAGAAAGGTTTAGACAGGAAGAGTCCATCTTCTCCAAATACTATGACAAACTATCCAAAATATACTTTGTAAGATCAAATATCTGAGATACATGTCTGATCTTATGACTCATGTGCTCCTTTTACCTAGACATTTTACTTTATTCAGTTGCCAGTTCTTTACTTCCTTCTCAATTTCTGATTTTCACTTATAAATACCTATACAGAGCAGTATTTGTTACATAAGGAACTGTCTTATCCAACATGATCCTATTCATCCTATGAGAATATCTAGAGAGGCTCTATTCAAGGACGCACTTTGAAAGAGGTGAGAAGTATGAACCAGACAGCAGGTCTTCTCAATGATTGCCTCCATATTATGAAATACAGGGATGCTTGGGTCTCTTTTTTCTGGCATTGAAGATGATGTCAAAAACTGTTCTCTTTCAAACAGTCATTTGGTGCTTAAATTTGGTGCATTAGAGGCCATCATTATAATCATTATTGCAATACAAGTTTTTAAATTGGGTTTTAATTAAGGAAATTGTTGGCTATGTTTTATATTGCTTATATGCTATCTGGAATTTCAATATCAATAAATAAGCAAATCAGATTACATCATTTCTATGTTAACAACATGCTGGCATGACAGACACAAGCCGGTCGGTCTTCAGATGCAAGAAGTCATTCTTTGGGAAAGCAGCAATAAGAAATCGTAATAAGAAATACAAATTTGTTCAGAAACTATTTAACCTAAACTTTCATCAGAAAGGTTACCTTAGATTTGAAGAAAAAATATCAAGCACCCAGGAGTAGTCTAGGAATTAGTAAAGACAGACAAAGATTTATGAAAAACTGCCACAAAAGCACTCTTAAAGACAGAATGATAAGACACTATTTTAATGTGACAGAGAATGTAGGTTGGGCATTTCTATTACCTTAGTCACAGCAAGACTAGACATCATAACTGCTTTCATGTAATCAGCAATTTCCTAACTTGTGTAGGTGGTAACAATTCTGTCATTTGCAGGCATGAGATTGTTCATAAAATCACAGAAGCTGGTATCTCCCTTCCTTCCAGGTCTTTTCTCTCTGAATAGCAAAGCACTTTTAAAAAATCTCTACATTTCCAAAAGCTCATCATATTGAAATGTTTGAAGGAATTGTACTCTATTAAAAATGAAGCCTCACTGCCTACCAAATACTTTATTTGCTTGATATATCTCCCATTTACTGTTTAAGCTTTATACAATGTACACATTCTTACCTGCCAGTAGCAAATGGCTTTTTAAAACTTTTGAGCACAAATATCTTTTTGGTTTCTTGGAGATCTCCATGATGTAAAAAGAAATATCTACATCTAAAATCACATGGATTTCTTGGTGCTCTCTGAGCTTCGGATTTTTCAAATCACCCATCAACAGGCAGAGAGAGATAAATAATATCTACATATCATTCAAGAGACAATCAAAAAACCAAAAAGAAAACAAAAGACCAAAACAGTTATATGACAATTCGCCACAGCCAATCCGCCATGGTCAACTTGCCACAGCCAACTCACTGCAGGATAACTCGCCATGGCCATCTCGCCACAGGATAACTCATTGCAGGAGTTGTCTACACTAATATCAAAGAAATGGTGAAATAGAATAATAGAATAATTTAAAAAAGGATGCAAGAGGAGAGTCCAAATGAAATGTGAATGGCAAAAATTAAAATAATTTGTATTTATTTTAAATAATTAAATAGAATTGTTAAATTGTCCCACAACGACTTGTGATGAGTTGGCCATGGCGAGTTGTCCTGCACCAAGTTGTCCATGGCAAGTTGGCTACAGCAAACTGGCTGCAGTGAGTTTGCTGCAATGAGTTGGCTGTAGCAAGTTATCCCATTCCAGCCCAAAATACCTCCTCAAAAGCAACCAAAATCCAGATGAACAGAAATTAGCACCAAGATTAACATTAGACCAACAATCAAGATGTAAACTAATCAAAACAATCAAGGAACTACCAACTCAGGCAAACAAACTAACTGTACCAAGACCATTCCCACCAACATTGACAGGGCAGGCCACTAGTATATAAAATGAGAGTAAACCCCGTTCCCTAGTAGCATTTAGTAAATATTATCTAGTTTGATAATAAAACTTCTGCAAACAACCATGCTCTGAGAGCACCAAGGACCTCTAATTTCAACCCTGCACTACAAATATTCTCTTCTATTAGTATATCTAAAATCAATCCAAAAAATTATAAGACCCCTTCACTGAAAGTTATAAATTGTAATCTACCATATTGTTCCACAGTGAGGGCTGGTAGGTAAATGTTCGACTTCCCAATAAAGGGCTGAAAGGTAATAACTGTCCTAGAATCCCCCAGTCCAATCCCCGTGCTCCCAGTCTAGTACCTCAACAGTCACCCTGTATCTTAGAGAAAGACTCTACAATTGATAAATTTAAGCAAAACTTAAATGTAAATTATATTAGAGGAAATTGTGTATACATAAAAGGAGAAATCAAAGCAATACTACTTTTAAAAAAAGAACAACAAAGAAGAAAAAAAAGATTTTGAGATTTCATTGATTTCTTCTATAGAAAAGTCTTAATAATGTATTTACACAAATCATATGCAATTCAGAAGACACTGGAGAATATTTAGGTCAAAAATAACTGAGGAGGAATATCATTTTTACAGATGCCATTAAATTCTGGAGGAGTTTTAAACATGCACAAAGAAAACTGCTGCATGCCATTTATGTATACATTAACATAATCTATGCTAACTCCCAGTGGTTTGCATCCATAAACTATAACCATATAAAACACAAAATGAAACCATACAAAATGACTTCATAATATTGCACAAAAAAAAAACATAGCCAAAAATAGCAACCCAGAATAATAAAGATGACAGCCATGCTTCAATCTTTAAATGGCTTTCAGAACTATTCTGTTTTTACCAACTCCTGGTAGGCAAATAAGGAGAATACTAACCTGGTGAGAAGGGAAAGCTATTCCAAAACACAGGGGGCGTAGCTGAAAATTTTCACTTTTCACTCAGAAGGCTTGGAGAAAAATGGAAAGAAAAAACTGGATCCCTTTTCTGTTTTGAATTAGCCCAACTTGCTGGATTTATTGAAAATATTAGTGATGAATAATAGCTGGCTACTATGTACAATCTCAATGTATGTCTCCCATACATTCACTTAATAAGCTATATACTTTGCTTCCAAAGGGATTCAGTGTGTTTATTTGCAATTTACTTAGCAAATTAGCAGATGCTCAGTAATTGTCCTTTGTAGGACTGGAAGTGATTTTCAAATGATTTTTAAGTGCATCCCATTTGATTTTGAAACTGCTGGTTTAAGTATGAAATGGGATGTTTTAACTGTAAACCCCTTACAAACTCATATTAAAATAGCAATGCATTTTATGGAGGTTTTTTTGTGTGTTCAAAATTATACCCAGCATCATTTAACATTGGAGGAGAATTAGGTTTGACACAATCACATTAAACAAATGAAACAATTTGTACATGACTCTTTACTTGTGTTTATCAGGTAGCAAGTGAGATATGTCCAAGAAAGAATCAGAATGCTTGGTGGGAATCACATGTTCCAAGCATTCAGTTATAAGTATTGGAATACCTTTAAAATATTTGAATTTCATAATGTGTAGAAAAATAATGTCTCACCAGCACATTAGTCCAGAAATGCAAATTAGACTAAGTGACTGAAGGGCAATCAAATTAATTTCTCACCATTCAAAAAACAGGTAGTGCTTCTTTTACTTACTGGAGAACCCAGTGATGATATACTGTTATATCTTTAAGAAATGCTGTCTCTTGC
>JANHFK010005310.1:0-16873 GCA_036250565.1 Sibynophis collaris | reverse complement strand
GGGGGGGGAAGGCCATGCAATTGTTTATCTTCATCGTGAGTGCAAATAGTAATGCTTCTATATTAATTCACTTCAGAATATTTTCTCATATACACTGGATTTTCCTAGCATTTTTATGAGACAGAGGCCTTGTAGTTTGCCTTTGCTAAACCATGCCCACACACTTTCATTTCCTTGTAGTATATATGTAAATAAGTGTACAATAAGTAGTGTGCACAGTGAGATGACCAGCTCTGTTTTAAATAGGAAGGTTCTGTTCACTATTCAGCATTGCATTATGAAGAAATATGTAACTTATATATTGAGATGATATGATAATAACATATGTTATAGGTTGATATGATAATATTATATATGTCATTATAGATGTGTAACATAGTAAATAAGCATCAAAATCAATAAATATGGTCATGTTTACCCTTGCACACGTGACTATTTAATTGAGATTTCAAATTTATTGTAACATTTGTTGTATTCTACAACAATCCATTACAATGTTCATTTAAAGTGGCTTTTGGGAGTCTGCCTGATGCAATAAGACTGAAAGTTTAGTTAGCATTGTTGTGAGAATGTCTTCCCTGCTATTTCTTGCTAAAAGCAACTTGTGTTTCAATCACAATAGTGGGCTTTCACAGACTCATAGCGTTAAAGAAATACGATGTCATGATCCAAATCATTCCTGATCAGGTTTTAATACTATAGTTTTTGTTTTAAATTTGATAAAGTTTCCATTATCCCAGGGTTGTTTTTTTTTACAAGTGATTGAATTTCACTAACTTTCTAGTCCTGGTTCTATTCCTGGTTCTATTCCTAGTTTAATTTTGGTTCTTTCCTAAAATAGTATTTTACAGTGGCACATTTTTCAGACACTATGACAATTTTATGTGAGGTCATTTTTATTTTAACATACTGCCATACATATCTGGCATAAAGTGATAATCTGATTCAATCCCCACCCCCACAAACTAACTTGAAAGATTCCTTGTATCTTGTAAAGAATTCCTTGTAAAGAATTGTAATATTCTTTAAGAGATCTAACTAGTTTACATAGTTCAACTATCTTTCCTAGTTCCTTTCAAAAAAAGAGCTCCATTTGTTGGAAACATCATATAATTTTGTTACATTTTCTCTTTTTTTCTTCACTGTCCCCATCCTAAACAAGTTGGTGCAATAACAGTATTTGCAAACTATGAAGAATTCAGATCAGAAATAATGAATTGCTGTAGCAGGTTGCAATAACACACTTGTGGAAAAATCCTTAATCTTAAAAATCTGGGTGGAAAAAAACCCCTTGTGGACTATATTAAACAGGTATGTTTAAAGAGAAAGCCCACCCTCTTCCAATATACACAAATTATACAATACTTTGATAGTAAGAAATTAGTGCCATATTCTAATTGTAATTTTGAATGCAATCTGTCTGAATACATGTTTCAATAAAAGGTTCAAAACAATATTAGCTATGTCTGATTGATAAAAGACATTACTTTTTAAGCAATTAGGAAGGAAGACCATCTGGCCAATAAACGCTCAGCTCCATTCAGTTGCCCCAACTCCACCCTGATAAAAAGGGATTACAGCAGGGGTGTCAAACTCGCGTCACGTTGTCGTCACGTGACATATCATGACTTTCCCCCCCTTCACTAAACTGGCGGTGGGCGTGTGACACATCCGGCCCACAGACTGTGAGTTTGACACCCCTGGATTACAGGGTCATAAAAAGAAAAAAAAATCTGTAATAACATGCAAGTGTTACATTCAAAAGTATTTGGACCAGTGGTGAAATCCTGCTGGTTCTGTCCTGCTCTTGCATGCTGGTAGTGGCGGTGGCAGATGGTTTGGTGAACCAGTAGCGGCAGTAGCACAAGGCTCCCCCCACCCGACCGGACATGGTATAAACCTTCTGCGCATGCGCAGAGGGTCAAAAATAGGATGTGATGGCGGGGCGCACTCACAGCATGCACTTCCAAATCAGTAGGGAAGGTAAGTAAATTTCACCTCTGATTTGGACATTGTCTTGGTTTTGTGAATTGGCTGATTGAGGTTCAGAGCAAGAAAAGCAATGAACCAAAATCTGACACCATTCCTGATACATAACCAATATAAAATATAAATCTCTCTATGATTCAGTCAATGTGGTTAAGGAGAAAAGTGGTAAAAAATGTTGATTACCTGTCTCAATGTAATTTATACCCTTTAAAATAAATAACTTGTGCATGTTCAGAATAATTATTGTAAATCATTTGTTTGTAGGGTGTATTTTAGTATTTTGATTGCCAAATAGTCCTCCAGTTTAAAAATCTGTTCCTGATTGGAGTGTGAGTCATAGAACATTCTGCTAAGCCATGTTTTATTTAACAATTGTTTATTAACCTATAAACCAATAGTTGCTTTTCTTGCATAGAACTACTAAACCAGAAGCTTGTTTTATCGGGCACACACTGGGTTCACACAACATGCTAAACAAAATCAAACTCAATCTGTCCTAGTGCAAGACTCATACTGCAGATTACCACAATGTCAGTTCATCAATAGGACAGTCATTTAAATCTAAAACGAATCCTCTCTTATCTTTCAAAGAATACAAACCTATTCACCAGCAAACTTTTAACTATCTCACTTTCTTTATTAAATATACTCTTCAAATCAATGAGGCAGGAAAGAGGTGCTTTATGTGGTACACCATGTATTTTACATATTCTAAAACATTATGCTGGTAGGCCTTGACTTACAACAGTTTGTTTAGTGACTATTCAAACTTACAATGGCATAGATAAAAGTGACTTAGGACTGTTTTTCACACTTAAAACCATCGCAACATCCCTATGGTCATGTGATCAAAATTCAGATGTTGGGCAACTGGCTCAGATTTATGACGGTTGCAGTGTCCTGAAATCACGTGTTCACCTTTTACAAACTTCCAACAAGCAAAGTCAATGGGGAAACCAAATTCACTTGACAACCATATTACTCACTTAACAACTGCAGCAAGAAAGATAGTAAAATGGAGCAAAACTCACTTAACAACTGTCTCACTTAGCAACAGACATTTTAAGGTCAATTGTGGACATAAGTTGAGGAGTACCTGTATAAATTATAAGATAATGAAGATGCCAAGGGAAGCGTAGACTATATGCAAAAAAGCTTCCTAAGCTTAAGAAGCAGTTAGCTCACTTCACTAACTTGAAGGAGGGAGGAGGGAATAGGAGGCATTGACTTGTATTTCAGTAACAATCCATGCTTTTTATCAGGATAAATATATTATCATCTTCATTTTTGGGGGTATATATTTGCTTTTCAATGTAGAATGCCAATTCTCCTGTAGAAATTAGAGTATAGGGCACAGTTTCCACCATCCTCTGATAAAATATGTGGAAATTGAGTGGAAAGATGGCATACTATCCAAATAATGACAGCTATGTGGAAATGCATCAATTGTCAAGGTTTTGTACCAGGTGTGGCTATAAAACTACCTGTTAGCTCTGCATTCCCAAGAAGATGCAAGAAAGGTCAGATAAGTAGTTTGAATGCATAGAATTAGGAAGTTATACGTATAATGAAATACAGTAGCACACAGAAAACTATATTAGGCATGTCAACCCCAAGGAGGAAAAACGGTGCTATCATAAAAAGACAAAGATGCTAATTTTCCACCTGCCCAAAAGCGACAGTTCCCAGCTTGTTACTTCACAAGGATTGGAGAAAAACCTACAGGGCTGATTGCACGCATTGTTTCTGTAATAAATATGGCTTGCATTTTGAACTCAACAGATACTGAATTCTTTTTTAAAAGCTTTTGAAATAAATCTAATTTATTCAAAAACCATATTTGTCAGCATGGCTTACAATGTGATATTGGCCAAGAGAAACTTGCTGTAAAATTCAAGTCCTGGGCCCAGCATTTCAAATTAACAGGTGCTCTTTTCACACCTATAAAACTTGCTGCCATCAGCCTCTTGTTTAGAAAATGGCTGTATCTGGTATAAGAATCCTGTCCCACCCACTTCAACTCTTATATCCATTGTGTTATTTCCTTTCAGGGTAAGCAGAATGTCGCACCATAGAGGGAGAGAATATGAAACAATAAGAGTAGGAAATCCAATATATGAGAGAAGAGAAAGAATACATGCTCTTAGTAGGAGATAGTTTGTCCAAAAGACCTTTCTGGTAGACAGTTCTAGGATAAGCATCACTGACAGCAAGAAGAAGTCTGGATAACGTAACACTGGATTACCTTAAGATAAGTTGATGGAAGGAACAGCAAGATAAAGATGTTTCACAAATGAAGGCAAATATACGTGTCCCAGGATAATTTTGCAGGATCCAATCTGGACCAGAGGTTTGGTTTTCATAGCTTTTTGACTCTTGCTGGACCCATTTTCAGGGAATTTAAAAATAACCAGAGAAATGATTGAAGTCTGGGAAACGGGCCTCTTGTCAGTCAACAAGAGTGCTGATTTACCACCAGCTTATCAGGTACTTAGAAGTCAAGGACTTGGCAGCACAAGGAAACAACAGCCAAGAGCCAGCCATTAACACCTATCAACCAATAGGAAGACACCACATAAATACAATGCATAGAATACCCAAAGCACACATTTTTGGTAGAGTCAAGTTCCCTGAGGATGAACTCCAGCACGAGTCTGAAAGCTCAGAAGAATAAGTCTCTAGTCCCGTGACCGACACAGATTGGATAAAGATGTTTCCTTGAACTCCAAACATATTGGAGCTTTCATAGTTCAGAACAATATTATGAATTTGTCTATAAATATGAAAAGTAAACTATCTGAAGTCACTTTGTGATCAACGTAGAATACAAGTTGAGAAATAAATGCACACATACCACATACTGTCCACTACTTCTGTCTCCCTATTTTGGAAACATCCTACAAAGGTACATAAACTCATTTACTTTTCTCATCTTTCATTATTTATATCTAACTGAAATCATTTATTTATTCTGTTAAATACAACTACTTCAGGTTTTGATGCATTGATTTTGTAGAACCATGCTCTTTATTACCTCATAATCTACCTGATGTTTGATGAAAATCATTTTGATTCTCAGCCACCAAATGGCACTGCATAAAACAGATGTGCATATTTAAATCCCCAAACAATATGCTTATAACATTACCAGAAGCATTCTTTATACTTTAAGTTTGCATCCATTTTATACCATTTCATTCAGCAACCAACTTTCACCTAAACTTACACAAAATTCAAGCCTATTCATATTATATACTTTCTCTAAATCAGCCAAAATAAAATGAGCTTTCTCACACCAATACATTCTCTTTGACCTTCTAAAGAGCAAACATCTGGTCTGCACAGCCTTGCCAGGGATAATGTTGCCCAGCACTGCCCAGATTTTGCTTCTTGTCACTTTTCATAACCTCTCAATCAGAATTCTGCCAAATATCTTTCCAGGTAAGATATCTTTCCATAAACCACCAACCCCTCCTGCCCCGTAGTCCCTGTATTCACTATTGTTATCTTTTTCTTTGTACAGTTTAGGGGAATGAGAAAGGCATCCTTCCAAACATCAGGCACAAATGTAAAATTCACACATAGGTGAAGCATCCTAAGCAACGGGATAAAAAAGCTAAAATGAAAATAAATAAACAGTAAAGCAGTTTTCCAGTTACATGATCTACATCTGCAGTCTTACCGTTATTCAACACCATGACATTATTTATTACACTTTTTCATATTTCTCCCTCTCTCTCCCCCTCTCCCTCTCCTCCCCTCTCTCTCATCTCTCATTTCCCATATACAAATCTGTAAAATACTGTTTCCAGCATTGCTTCATTTCAGTTTCTTTCTAAATTAGTTCATTGCTTTATTTTTAACTCTGTTTGCTATACTGGAAGTTCCTTGTGTATCCCTCCCTTTTTATCAACTTCCCTTTTTTATTTTCATCAAAATACCTCTATCTTCTTCGCCTCTTTTAATATTAACAGTTATTAGTTTTGTCTGACATTCTTTGCAACTATCTTTTAGATACATCAGCATTTTTCACACATTTTGCAGAAAATATTTATACAGATGCATTTTTCTCATTCACAATGTCTTACTTTATCATTCCACCTTTTTTCATACTTCCCATTAACATTACTTCACACGCTTCTTTCTTGTTACATCATTTTTCTTTTTACTTAGGTCCAAGCAGCTTCCTTGCCCTTTTCCCTCATGGTTATTTTTTATTCATTCTGATGGGAAATTTAATTTTCTTTCTTTGACTGTATAATTTTTATTTTAAAAATTTCAACATGAAGATAAAAACTAACACAGACTACTAGGGTAATGTAAAGCAAGGAAGAAAAAAAGAAAAATCAAAGAGAAAGCCAAAAATGCAAAAAAAAATATGTCACCAATAAATGTAGATAATGTTTTTTCTTTAATCAAAGAAGTCAATTTATCAATTTCAGCAAAATTTGTCAACTTCACCAACCATTCCTCTATAATGGGACTTTTGCGCCTTTTAATATCTATACATATAGTAATCTCATACAGTAATCATATATTTAAATAATCTTCCATTTTTTTCTAACCGTTTGTTCATTAATACTGGAAGGAAAAGTTCAACTGAATATTTATCTTCAAAATCCTCTATATCAAAATATGTATTTGAACCCAAATTTAAAAAACTTTTTACATGTCCACCAAGCATGATAAAATATCCCTTCCTCTTTACATTTCCAACATATATTTGAAGTGCCTTTATACATTCTGGATAATTTCTCTGGTGTCATGTACCAACAATAAATAATTTTATAAACATCTTTGAGACCATAATACAATGCAAATTTTAACTTTATATTTTCCTATTGATACATCTCTGTATTATGATCAAAATTCTTAGACCTCTATCATATATTATTTAACCTTCCTCTCTTTCAAATTTCATTAAAAGTTTCTACATTTTAGCAATTGTACATTCATCATAACACAATTGTATTTCAAATTCTTACTTGGCTCCAAACCATGAATCTTTTCATCCATTTTAAATAGTTCAGATAACTTTAGATAGAACACAATTGACAACTATATGCTTCTGCTGTTAATTGTTCTCTTGATTTGATTTTAAATTCCCCTTGATAGTTTTCCAATAAGTCCTGCTACATCAACCATTTAACTTTATATGCCATTTCTCTTCTATAATAAGCTTCCTGAGCTGAGATCCAGTGAGGTGTTTTCAGGCACACTCTGAGTTTATATCTGTTCCATATTCTCAATATGGCACATCTAGTAAAATAATTTTAAAGTCTATTACTTTTAACTTTAATGTATCATAAATATCCATGCCATCAAACCTTACTTGTGATCTTGTAACTATAAAAGACTCTTCTTTTTTCCTCAACAAAATATATTCCTTCGTCCAAACCAAATAACAAACAGGGACATATAACTTCAAATCCAGTAAACTCAGTCCTCCTCTTTGCTTTGCATCTTGTAACACTTTATGTTTAACCTGGGGTTTTTTCCTCTTACCATATAAATTTATGTATTTTTGCAATTGTTTAAACATCTTTTTTCAAAGCAGGTATTATCTAAAACAAAAACATTATTCTTAGCAAAATTAGCACTAGCACTTAGACTTATATACCACTTCCCAGTGCTTTACAGCTCTCTAAAAGCCATTTACAGAGTCAGCATATTGCCCCAAATAATCTAGGTCCTCATTTTACTAACCTCAGAAGGATGGAAGGCTGAGTCAACCTTGAGGCGGTGAGAATCGAACTGCCAAGCTGCTGGTAGTCAGCAGTCAGCAGTAGTAGCCTACAATACTGCATTCTAACCACTGTGCCACCAAGGCTCTTATTATTATAAATATATTATTATAAAAATGAAAAACATTCATTTTTATTACTGAAGTTCTCTCCAACAGTGACAATTTTTATTTCTTCCATCTTAACAATTTTCTAATTTCAGTCCATGTCTTAACAATATTTATTTAATACATTTCTATAGACTATCTTATAACAAAGTTTGGGTGGCTCCCAATTTAAAAAAATCAAATAACATAAAAACCATATTAAAACTATTAAAACCAAATTCATCAAGTCAAGATAGTCACCTAATTGTATCTCAGTACTTTGGGGAAATGGTTAGGTCTTCAGTGCTTTATGAAAAACTAGATAGTAGAGGTCTGCTGAACTTCAGAAGGAAGGGTGCTCCATAGAAGGGGCTAACAGAAAAGGCACACATTCTTATTTTGGAATAACATACAATAAATATTTGTTATAGTAATACCCAAGTATTTTACTTTTTTCTCAGCCTTAAAATCGGTTTTCTCCATCAGTTTTATTCGATCATGCAATTTCATATTTTTCTTTCTGATTATTAATCTTGAAGCCTTCTAATATATCAAAGTCCTTTAATTTCTCTATTAATGCTTCTACTCCCTGTTCTGGATCTTAATTATTCGTAAATGCCCTTGACTTATAAATTATTTTTTTAAAAATCTTAACTCCCATAATTCTCTGATCTTGTATCTCTATTCAGTACCTCAAGAATCAAACGAACAAAAATGAAGACAAAATATATCCTTGTTGAATCTTACACGGTTTTGTTAGTTCTCCATTATTAATTATTTGTACTTTTTGAGAAGTATCAATCAAACATATTTGTTTAATAAAATGATTAGAAATCTAAACAAAAACATCCAATTCAAATTATCAAAGACTTTTTCTATATTGAAGATTAAGGGTCTTCTGTGTTACACACAATTTTCAGTTGTATCAGTCTGAAGAACATTACTCTGGTGTACTGCTCTGAGTTGTTCTGTTTATAATTACATTGCACTTTCTAATGATTGGAGTTGAAGAAGTTCAGGTATGGACATATTCCTAGCTAATTTAAGATTTTATTAATATTCTGAATAACATGAGAAACATGAGAAACTTAATTCTCTTATAGGATAGAGGAGCTAGTAGGTTAGGATACCCATTACATTTTAATCTTAACCAATAATTGTAAAATTACTGAAGACAATTGCCATACAAAACTGCATGAATAACCATTTTTCATATTATCTGGTGAAGATCCAGAGTTGATTAATGTTCCTTAATAGTCCTGCTCTTTAGAAAGAGCAACACCTTTCTAGTAAAACTAAAAAGGGGGCAGATGAACAGCTTAGCTGCAGTATGAATTAAAAGAAAATGAGATTGATGCTGCTGATTGCAAGAGATACAATTTGAAATCTGGTGTCATTGATTAAAAATGGAGTACAGTAATGTATTTGGGAATATACAGAATGGGTGATAATGTCCATTTATATTTGTTTCTAGTAAGATTTGTTTGCCTGGTGTTTAAATGAGGTGGTTAAATGAAATTACATAGCACCAATTCTGAAGCTTCCTTGGTAGCTGTGAGCTGCCTGACTCAATTCAATCTGTTGTGTAGATTACTCTATGTAGCCCTGAATAACTTAGGTTGTTCAACCATCCCCCCCCCCCAATATCGTTCAACTTGTGCATAAAAATCAATGGCAAAGACTCTGCTCATTATCCTTTGGTAGTCTTGACTCACAGTTCAGTGGCCAGGAGTAAGATCTCCTTAATAGCATTTAGTACTTTTATTTGGCAGAAGACCTATTTTTCTCTGCACAACAGTAACTGCTCTGTGAGATAGAAAGCAGAGTAATTGGCCTGGTGCAACCCAGGGATCTTCCATGGCTGAAGGTCACCATTGTCATCTCTGTATGTGCATATAATATGCCAATCTATTACTACTTTTGTCCTTTTGTTTAAAAAAATGCATTCTTTTTCAATGATATACAAATGTTCTTCACCCTCTACTGCACCCACCATAAACTTTTTCTCTTGATATGAAAAAAAGAGCATGGAACAATATTGTAATTGTTCTTCTTGACATTTTAAAATCATTCTTCTAATAATCGCAGAGCAGTAGATGCCAACAAAAATAAAATAACACAAAACTGTACAAACCTAAACAGTATAATACAAACAGAAGAAATAAAAAGCCCAAATAATGTAATAAATGTGTTCACCCTACAGATATAGGAATAGTGCATCTCAACATTCATACGAAAAAATAGACTGTTTGAGACATTGTGCACTAGTTTGAATCACAAGTGAACTACTACAGTGCAGTCCTAGGATATATCAATATAGTATTAAGATCATGTGACTTGTCAGTATACCTTTATACAGCTTTGGTAAGACCATACTTAGAATACTGTTTCCTGTTTTGGTTACACAATGCAAAAGAGTTGTTGAGACTTTAGAGTACAGAGAAGAGCACCAAAAATGATTAGGGGGTTAGAGGCTAAAACGTGATGAACAGTTGCAGAAATAATTTTCATTCTAATTTAATGAAGAGAAGGACTAGGTGTAACACGATAGCAATCTTCCAATATTTGAGGGGCTTTCATAGAGAAGAGGAAGTCAATTTATTATTCAAAGCATCTGAGGGCAGGACAAGAAGTGACAGATGGAAAGTCAAAGAGAGATCCAACCTAGAACTAAAGAGAAATTTCCTGACAATGAGAACACTTAATCATTGGAACAACTTGGCTTGTGGATGCTTCAACCCTGGAGGTTTTTAAAAAGAGTTTGGATAGCTGTTTGTCTGGAATGGCATAGGGTGTTTTACTTGAGCAGGGGGTTGAAGACCTCCAAGGTCCCTGGCAACTCTGTTATTCTGTATTCTATATCTAGGACAGGTTATAAGTAACATAGTCATGTTTAATAATATATAATTGCTGTGTCCAGACTGAGTCTATGAAGGCCATAATTGGTGGGACAGTCAGAACTAAAAATGAGTGCTCTTAGTGACTGCATGGATTTGAGTAGATGTTTCTCAATCCCACTGTCTGGATTTTTTTTCTGAAGGAAAGGATAGAAATGGTTTTATAGGCCTCTATCATCTGCTTTCTTAGTACTGCTGTAGAGGAATACTGTGGTTAATGATATCAAAAGTGGGTGAGGAATCCTGAAAAATGAATAGGTGTCTGCTTCTATTTTGGTATAAATCCTGTACTAGAATGTTGAATTCAGGCTTTGCCTATGCTGTGGGCTACTTGTTTCTGACAACAAAAGTAGATCCAGGAGAAAAGGACTCAAGTTCTGTTCTTGACAACTTCCAGACAGAAGAAGTAAAGGCCCCTCCCTGAACCTCTGAGAAGCTACCACCAATCAGAGAAGACCTCCAAGAAATGTTAGTCCTACTCAGTGGTGAAATCCCCCCCGGCTCTATCTGGCTCACCGAACCAGTAGCGCTAGCAGCAGGAGGTTCCGCCCACCCGCTGGGATGTAATTACATCCCTTTTTTAACCATCTGCACATGTGCAGAAGGTTCTCTGCATGCACAGAAGAGGCGCTCCCACACGGGAGCACACCCAAACCAATAGCAAAGGTAAGTAGATTTCACCCCTGGTCCTACTCATTATAAAACAGTTTTCTTGTACATCTCCTGAAAAGCATCTTGTGCCATGTATAAAGTGGCCAGTATTTCTTGGTTTAGAAAAAGCATGCTAGGGCACGCTATCAGGATGTAAATGTACAGATTGGTCACTAAATGACTCAACTATGTACACATATTTCTAAAATCCTCACAAATACGATGCAATAATAGAATAATATTTCAATTATATTGTTTTTATTTGTTTCCTAGTACAATTTGATAGCTTACAATTTGATACCTTGATTGTCACTAAGTGTTGTATCTTTTTATTCTTGATTAATATATTTTATTCTCCTTATGTATACTGAGAGCATACACACCTAAGGCAAATTCCTTGTGTGTCCAATCACACTTGGCCAATAAAGAATTCTATTCTATTCTATAATTGCAGTCCTTTCTCCTTAGAAATGACTGGCAAGAAAATGTAGGGTAGGATATTACTCTGTGCATCATCATTCTTGCATAAATTATCTTAACTTCATAAACATGGTAGGATATTAACACACTGTAGTACACATGAGTAACTGGGCAAGTATGACTAAATCTACAGTAATTTGCTGAAAGAATATTGTCTTCTTAGACCTGGGCCTGATTAGGCTGAATGGAAAACGCACCACCGTCAAGCTGAGCAGTGAACCGACTGCTTCAGAGCACTTTGCTCCAGCAATGAACTATAGAATATTTGAGACTGAGACTTAGTCATTCCTTTCTCTAGATAGGAACTCCAATATGAAAAGAAAGGAGGTCCAGTCAGGCTGTGCCCCAGGATTCAAAGAGAAATGGGAAAAATGTATGTTTATAATTCCTAGCTCAAGATGCCAGTGTTTTTTTGGCAAGAGTAGCTGTGTGAGGCTTCTTTAGCATGAAGGCTAGCTACATCAGGGTTGGTATGTCGCCTTGTGGCATGGATCAGACTCTTAAATTGGATAGGGATTGGGCAAATTGTGGGAGGGGGTTTCAGGAACTGAAAGAGATGCTTCTTAGAGCCATGGTGACGCTGTGGCTAGAATGCAATATT
This sequence comes from Sibynophis collaris, assembly GCA_036250565.1. NCBI lineage: Eukaryota > Metazoa > Chordata > Lepidosauria > Squamata > Sibynophiidae > Sibynophis > Sibynophis collaris. The sequence continues at coordinate 4,425 of JANHFK010005310.1, read as the reverse complement.
GCAGGCTAATTCTGCTAACTGCCAGCACTTCGATCCTCAACGGCATGGTTGACTCAGCCTTCCATCCTTGCAAGGTCAATAAAATGAGGTCCCAGGCATTATGCTGGCAATATGAGGGCAAATATGCTGACTCTGTAAACCGCTTGGAGAGGGCTGTAAAGCACTGTGAAGCGGTATATAAGTCTAAGTGCTATTGCTATTAGTGGCAGTGCTTTGCAAACAGCCACCCAGTTAAAATTAGATTAGTTCCCTCCATAACTGCCGTCTGCAATCTTAAAACAGAGTTCTTTTGTAGAACATTTAAAGACTGATGCCATTTACTGTTATTTTATGCAGTTTTACACCAAGGTTATAATATTAGTTTTTTAACTGCATTAATTATATAAATGTATATCTGCCAACTATTGAGGGTCCTTAATTGGATTGTGGTAGAATACAAATGTACTCAGTAAATAAATAAAACAACTCCAGTCTGGCTGTAATATTTTGGACCAGTTGAAATTTTTCAGAGGCATTCATACATAGAGCTTATTAGATACCTAATTTGGATAATAAGATTACATTTTTACTTCTCCCCCCCCCCCTTTTATTTACTGCTGGGAATTCTCTGATGTATGTGTATATGCATGTATAAAGTTCAAAATCAATATTTCTGAAACTGATTGAACCAGCAGAGGAAGCTAAGCATGAGATATTTGAGTCAATTTAGTATTTGCTGTGTGATGAACCATACTTAACAACAATGATGATAATCTCTTTGTAAAGACGGGTGAATTCAAAATGAAGTTTTAATCGTGTAAAAGGATCTGATATGATTAATTTGCAGAGTATGCTCAGTATCGTAAATGGAAATATTATGAAGACTGCAAGCGAAAATTATTTTCAGGTAGCTGGTAAAAGTGAGATAAATAAAGGAGACGTAGGCAGAAGGGTGCTGCAAAATGATTAATAAGCATGTTGATGTTTAAATACAGAATTTAATCCTGGTGTTCAACTAGGTATTTATTTACTTGACAGTACTTTAAAACAGCCAAAGAACCAAAACATGTTGTGACTTCCATTTTAGGAAGAGTTATGCTCCAAACACCTATTAAAGTAAGCGTGAAGATTTTTTTTAAAAAGGTGACCTTTTCTGAAGATCAAAAGTTATAACACATCCTCATACTTATAAAGCACTTTGCATATATAACTGTAATTACAAATTGGATTACAGTTGTTTTAGTGGGAAATTATAAGACTGTAATATAAATTTGTTGGTTGCAGTTTATAACTTCAGTTAACATGTGGATTATTGTTACAATTTTCTAGCTGGGATTTTACTGCTCTTTACAACTGTGTGGAGGAAATCACCTGTTCTGTTGGTATAAATGTTAAATAGTTCAGGTGTGATATCTGAAAGTGTTGGTGAAATTCCATATTTCTGTGTTAATTGTGTTGTTATGTCTCATTACTATATTGTTTCCCAAAACATTATGGTGACTGTAAAACATATTATTGGTAGGCAGTGGGAGAGGGCCTTGCCTTTCCCAAGCATGTGTTTTGGTCTTTGCCACTCTGCGTGCCCTGATACAGCTTCAGGTTATGTATTATTTTACACTATCATGCCACATTTTCCTAGCTCTTAACACCAGCTTTGGAGACAAGCTCATAGCCTTACTCTCACTTATTTGACAGTATAGTGAGCATAACATAATGATGATGGTATGGTGATGGTAATGATGATGATGCAAAAAAATCAAATTATGTACATATGTACTTCACATTGCTTTCCAGTCCTCTCTAAGAGGTTTACAGAGTCAGCATTTTGCCTCCAACAATCTGGGTAACATTTTACCAACCCTGGAAGGATGGAAGACTAAGTCAACCTTGATCCCGGTGAGGATTGAACCCCTGGCAGTCAGCAGAACTTGCCTGCAATACAGCATTTTAACCATTGCTTCACCACCACATCTCAGTGCCAATTTGATCTAGTGATTAAGGCACCAAGCTAGAAGCCAGGAGGCTCTGAGTTCTGGTCCCATGTTAGGCTTCAAAGCCACCTGGGTGATTTGGGCCGGTTACCCTTCTTCAGTTCAATCCACTTCACTTAGTTGTGAGAAAACTAGGAGGAGGAAGGAGTATGTTCACTGCCTTGAGTTATTTGTAAAAGTAATCAAGGCAGGACAAAAACCTAATAATTGAATAAAATAAAAATTAGAAAAAATGAAAAAATAAAGCATAATTTTAGCTGTGTGTTGTCCAATGTCCAAACGATTACAATTAGTTGTAATAAGTTATTTAGCGCTGATAAATAGCACCTCAAAGCATAATGTCTTGTTACATTCTATGAGAAGACTGGGCATATATGGGTTGAATCTCAGACTCAAATAATTTATGACTGTGAACTACATTCTTGCATGTTCTTCTCTGAAGGCAATAAACATCTGAGACACCAAAATCAAGGCAAATTGCCTGAAACAGCAGACACATTCAAACTATCAGATCTGTAAAACAGGCCAGAACACCTTAAAACAAAAGAATCGGAATATAAACCTGACTCAGATACTTTATTTTATCTTAAGAGAGTTCTCCAAAGAACTAGCCTTGACCTGTCCAGGAACGTGTTCCTGACTCCCATAAATTGCAAAACTTTAGGAACACTTTCTCTATGCTACTTAAATATTTCTGGGTTGCACTTTGCTGCCTTAGCTGAATTAAGACAGTATATACTTTGCCCTGCCCTAACCATGGGCCTCAAGGAGTCCATGCTGTTCTCTAGAGTTACTATCCCCCTTGCACCTCTATTTGAGTAGCTATTTCTTCTACTCCTTGATGATTTAGAGCTCTGATTTAGCACCTCTCCATCCCATCTCCCAAGGCCATTCTCGCATACCATTACATCATCTTTCCTATCAGATTTATCCCACTCTTCCCAAGTTTCCAAGGGAAATGATTGTGGGCTGTGAGAACAAAATGTAGTTGTGTTGCTTCTGCTGGTAACTACCTAAGAGGCATCCCATAAATCAGCTATGCCTGTAGAGGTGGTAGCAGCTCCTCCTTCTATAATCTTTTGACTTCCTCTCCTCCCTGTCCTATATGCCTAATGTGGAAGGAGCTGGGTCATTTCCTATGTCTTGTACTTGGTATCTTACTATCTCCAAAGGGCTCTGCATCCCATAGAAATCCTTCTCATCTTGACCAAAGCCTAACTCAGGGGTCAGCAACCCGTGGCTCTGCAACCGCATGTGGCTCTTTCATTCCTCTGCTGTGGCTCCCTGTCACCAGTCAGCTCCGCAATTGATAGGGCTTTTGGTTAAGACAGGTAGAGAAAAAAGGACACCATGCAAGGAGGTGGGGGAACTGGACTTCCAGTTAGCTCCAGAATTGAAGGGTGGGGTGGGGGCTTCCGGTTAGGACCTTTGTGGCTCTTTGAATGTTTAAGGTTGCTGACCCCTGGCCTAACTCCTACAAGACCAGTATTTGCTAAGGACATTTATTAGTGTTTTGGTGGTGAAAGCAGTGCAACAACTGCAGTGCATGGACGTCCGTTGCTGCCTTCTATGACCTGTTATAGACTTTCCACCATATCAAATACTCAACCTGTTTCTGTCTGCATCTAGAACCTAGCATTACTTTCATCTTGTGCTCTTCCTTCCCATTTATCAATGGGGTGAGTGCTGTCTGAATCCAGAGTGTAGAGGGCGGCTTCTTTTACAAGCAAAGGCTGATGGAATACAGGATGAACCCTCATTGTTGTTATCAATGGCAAATTAAATGCTTCTGGGTTTATTTGCTTAGTCATTGGGAAAAAGCCAGCCCATTTCCAGTATAGTTTTTAGGAAGACAGAAATTTTGTAGAAAGCCAGATACCAAATCCCTTTCTGCAATTCTGGCTCCCTGTTGTCTCTGTTCATTTGCTTCTTTTTTGTATGTGGCCTTTGCTACTTCAAACTGCTCCTTTCAGACGTTTTTAGCTCCTTTCCTCCAGTGCAAGAAAAGAGGAACACTGGTTGTTGATGATACTTGTGGGTAGAATCCATAAGTACCTTGTTGGGCTCCCTGGAGGTCATTGCAACACATCATTACAAGATTGGGCTTGTCTCACTTGCCCATCCACATATTCCCAGACATTGTTTATTACCAGACATTATATTACCAGACATCCCAGACATTGGGAACTGAAGCTGCCAATATCCTATCAGAGCAAAATTTGTGAATTGGGACATCTGCAGGGTTTTGCTTACATGCAAAGTGATCTTGAGTGAACAGCAGTAGTGGGTTCCTACCGGGTCGTTCCAGTTCTTGCGAACCGGTAGTAGAGGTGACGGGAGGCTCTGCCCATTCGCCCAGATGTCATCATGGGCGCTCTGTGCATGCCCAGAAGCTTCTGCACATGCCCAGAAACGCCACACGGGAGTGAAGCGAGTGCACGTATGTGCTCATGTT
>JANHFK010005309.1:39124-49680 GCA_036250565.1 Sibynophis collaris | reverse complement strand
TATTCTCCCCCCCCCGCCTCCTTCGCAAACAGATGTGCCCGCTTGGCTTAGAGACGGAGGGCCGGATCCCGTCCCGCCACCACGGGCGGTCGTAAAAGAGAGGATGGAAAGTTTCCCAGGGAAAGTTACTTTCCCACGCAGAAGCCTCCCGGGCTCCTCTCACCGCCTAGGACGGCAAACTCAAACCTGAGCCCCGGAGAGTTGTCGGCCAGCCAGGCAGCCAGCCGGCCACGATCCCCCTCCCCCTCCATTAAGGGCTCCCCAATTTTGCGCTTCTCTTTTATCTCTCGCTCTTTATTATTTTTTATTCTTTAAATCCGGGAGGGGACTTGAGAAAGTTTGCCAATCCGTTGCCCTCCTCCCCCCCTCCCCCAATTTGATTTGCCCTGTGTTTGAAAGGATATAACCCTCCTTACCTGTTATAAATAAATATATATATATATATGACATACAGCTGATATATATATATGTTTGCTATGACCATCTTGCCTTTTGCAAACGCAACTCTCTTGTTTTTGGCCTGTGGGGTAAAGAAGGAGTGGTGGGTTTGTTTGTTTGTTTGTTTTTTTCTTCTTCGGTGCCAGTTTCTCCCATTTCTTATGGAAGGGTTTTTTTTTGACTCTCTGGTGTAAATCTGGAGCTTGATACATGGCATCTGGCTGCCAAAAGTTCAGAGTTATTGGGAGGGGGAGGGGGGGTCCAAAAAAAGAAGAATAAAAGACTGATAGTTCGCTGTTTAAAGCCACCAGTTCTGAAATGCTTTCAGTTTCAGTTGTAGAACAAGTAAAAGTGTTCTTAGAGGTAATTGGGAAGGGTGTTTATAAACATTGCTGTTAGGAGATAACAAAGCCTTCAGTATCTTCACGGATTGTGTTAAGTTGCTTAATCTATGTTTTTTTTCTCTCCCCCTCCTGCTTTTCTTGCAGGTGCACAGTTTGCCTGTCAAAATTGGGAAGACCAAGCAGTGGAATGAAATGTATTGACATCTTTTTTACTTGTGTGGATACGTTTTTTTCATCTGGCTTTTTTTTTTTTTTTGAAGGGGGTATTGGAAAACATGAATCAGAAGTAGGAAATACTCATGTTTGAAAAAAATAAGAGCAATTTGGGGCCAAAAACGCATATGCTATGATTAACTGGTCCTCTTTCTCCGATCGTCTGTTTTCCCATTGTGTGAAACTCCTTCAGCATAGGGATAAGGGATAACGACTCTATGGATATAAAGAATTTTTCACCATGGTAAAACTCGCTAACCCGCTGTACACGGAGTGGATTTTGGAGGCAATTAAAAAGGTCAAGAAGCAAAAACAACGGCCATCAGAAGAGAGAATATGCAATGCCGTCTCTTCATCCCATGGTTTGGATCGCAAAACTGTCCTGGAACAGTTGGAACTGAGTGTTAAAGATGGGACTATTTTAAAAGTTTCTAATAAAGGACTTAATTCCTATAAGGATCCAGATAACCCTGGGCGAATAGCACTTCCTAAACCACGGAACCATGGAAAGTTGGATGGTAAACCAAATGTGGACTGGAATAAACTGATTAAAAGGGCAATTGAGGGCTTGGCAGAGCCTTCTGGTTCATCTTTGAAGAACATTGAGCGTTACTTGAAAGGGCAGAAGGATGTCTCAGCTTTGTTTGCCAGCAGTGCCCCTTCTACCTTTCACCAGCAGTTGAGGTTGGCTATTAAGCGTGCTGTTGGCCATGGCCGACTCCTTAAAGATGGACCTTTGTATCAACTCAACACGAAAGCAGCCACACATGCAGACGGGAAAGAGAGTTGTGAGTCTCTTTCTTGTCTTCCTCCGGTTTCACTCCTTCCACACGAAAAAGATAAGGTAAGAATTGCATGCTTGCTGAATCTTTGCTAGTGGTAAGGAATGATATCCAGGCCTACCTTTGAGTTGTGGAATTGTAGAAATGTAACTAGCGAGCTGCGTGCTGGAATTTTCCAGTTCCGTTCTTGGCTTAGAAACTGACTTTCTATCCAGACCTCTCTTTTATCAGGTTGTGCCATCCTCTGCGACAAGATTACAGTCCAGTGCTACCTTGCAAGGTTGTTGAGAGGATTTTTGAGAATGCATATGTAAATTATCTAAGGTGATATATAATTGATAAGCAGCCTATCTGATACATATATTTAAATTGTAAATTTAGAATGTTGCAAACAAACAAACCCTGGGAGAATCATTTTTGAAGGATGGCACAAGTACTAAATTTATATAGTGCATAATTGTCACTGGTACTGGTTGTTTCATTGGAGAGTAAAATTTGTCAGGGGAAATATTGTCATCTTATTAAGTACGTATATTCAGATTCTCAGATCCGCTAAAAAATAGGGATGGATTTAATATGGCAAGATACATATTTAATTTTTAATATAATTGGTATCCTAAATTTGGGACCCTTAGGTGGTAACCCCTGACTGGTTTTAAATGAGCTTTGTAATTAAATAGGGCTCATCCTGGAAGTACTTGGATTAGAGACCACCAGGAACTCGAGGGCTGTAGATTAGATTGGGAAATCAAGATGGTAATTGCAAATCATGTTGATATTATTGCCAAGAATCTCTGATGTTTATATCTGAATCAAAAATAAAGCTAGACTCAAAGGTGTCCCCCCTACGTATTGGTATTTGTGTGTATTTAAAAGAATATAACAATCATATCTCTTAATGTTATAAAACACCTGTGTTTGCTATTACAATCTTTCCTGCAACAGAACTCTTAGTTGAACTCTTACCTTGTCTAGAATGGTATAGAGGACTCTCCTGCTTGAGCAGGGGGGGTTGGACTAGAAGACCTCCAAGGTCCCTTCCTCAACTCTGTTACTCTGAAACTGCATTTATAATTTTAGGTTAGTCCCTGGTTACCAGCAGAATTAAAGATGTGGATTTATTTTCTAACTACAGTGTTTTCTAACGGTATGATAAACATACTTTGCCCTGTTCTTCTTCCCTTAGTCTTCATTGATCCCTTATCAGTGCTATTCTGTGCTTATCATAGTAGTAATAAGTATAGGGCTGTGCATTGCAGTCAGATCCTAAAAGGTACTTTGAAACATCAATATAGCACCTGCCTGTAACTCACAGTCAGACATGCCTTTTCCTGGGATCGCACAACAACTGCAGAGGGTGACCCTGAGAAAGGATACAGTTGATTTAAAGAGTTCAGATGGTACTACATTAACAGTGGCATCCAGCTGGAGTATTTCAGATCCAAAGTTCTGCACAGTCCCACTTGAATTCCTTTCACCAGTCCTAAAGTACAGTTGCTTTCAGGAGTAGTAGTAGGAGAAAATTGGGAGTATGATACAGCAACAAGAGAAGAAAGTTTGAGTGTCATATTTGCTTGGTGATCCTATAATTCCAATAGAAGTGGTGTAATCGTCTGCAACAGTTATAGGTTGACAATGAAGTGTCCACAGAAGGAAGTTGGAAAGCTACTCACATTTTTTCCTAAGCCCAAGCTTGTCGGATGACAAATACTTGGCTCCTAAACTCAGCTCACCTTTGCATTGAGTAAGCATAGTATTGGGCAACCTGTTGGGCAGCAATGTGACCATTAAGAGTTTTGCTAGCCAAGGAGGTAGCTTATGGCAGAGAATTTAGCAAGCTGGGGCTTGAGTCTACTATATTGCTTACATACATGATGCTGTCATTCTCAGGTCTCCTGGAGTTTTAAAGTGCCATTGATCTCCGAATGATTTTTCTGTGTACACTATATCAATTATGTTGACAGTTTTAAAGTTTTGAGTCTTGATAGATTTGAAATCTAAGAATGAAGTGAATGAATTGCCAATGTAATGTCTAATAGAATGATAAGTATGCAAATATTACAGTGTAACCCTGTTTACAATTTGGGGGATATATTTGTATGGTAGATTTATAGCCTGCCTTTCTCAAGTCTTATCTACCTGTCTCCTTGCTAGAGCAGGCACTATTGCTTCAGTGTCTATCCTGACTGTTGTTACATTTACTGTCTTGTTTAAATTGAGAAGTTCTATATTTCTGGAAACCTACAATTCTTCCCTTTTAAGGGGAACTATGTTTTGTATATTATAGGGTATTTGGTTTTATCTCCTGTGTTGTGTGAGATAGATTGATCTGAGAAAAGTAACCCTATGATTAACGTTAGGAGAATTTTGAATCCAGCTCTCCTGCCTAAAACACTTAGCTGCCACACTGTTTTTCTTCTCTGCTGCTTAATTTCCTGCCCTGTGGCAATTAATCCCAAATATTACTAGGGTGTGATTAAAGAAAAGTATTAAGGAAGCATGTGGATTTCACTGAACAATTCACCTTGTATTGTGGAAAGGTGTTTCATACCTTGATGCATCATTCTTTTTACATGTTGACACAGCACCTCTATTCTGGGGCATATTTAACTACTAATTCTACATATTTGTCCTGATGTCTATACAGTTGACACAAGCAAAGTCTACGTAATGATGTAGGATTGTAAAATCCCAAAATAATTTTAGTGTTCACCTGTTAGGTGTTCATCTATCCTTAGTGGTAGCAGCCCTGTTTTTTCTAAAAACTCCCTTCTCTCTTTTCTCTCTCCTAATACTTGGACATTTCTATTAAACACTCCAGACAAGAATGAGGCTATGCTACAGTATGCCCAGCAGAATACAGTAGTCATCTGGATGTTTGTGTGTGTTTATGTTTGAGAAAGGAAGAATTTGTTGATTTCAATTCCTTAGATAAAGCATATTTATTGTATGATGTTTACAATCTGAAATTATCTTACAGGTAAGTTTATAAAGTTTGTCTCAGTGATTTATCTCTTAAGAAGGCCTAGTTAGGATTTGGCATTGTGATGCTGTTTTAAAAAAAAATTAGATCAGAATTTCAAACTAACCTGTGATGTGGTTTGTTTGGTGTTGGTTTAGTGTGTTGTATGACCATAGTCATATTGTTTTGCAAACTATGGTTTATGACTTGCTATTTAGTACTGTATTGCATGGATCCTACCATTAGGACTTATCGCAAATTATGCTTAAAACTATTTATCAGGCAATATGTGATTCCAATCTATAGACTATAGGAATTGTTGTTAGGCAGTGCAGTAATTAACTTGTATTTCTTTCTTGATCAGAGTATAGAGATTTTTCTTTCTGTTATGGCTATCAGGGAAACAAGTGGAAGAATCTCTTCTCTCCTCCACCAGACCTGTCACTCATCATCATGGAATTCTTATTTGCTTGTGGGCTACCAGACAAGCAGTTAAAAACAAACCTAGGGTAAACAGATGCTGAGTTCCAAATCCACATCCAAAACAATTGGCCCTTTATTGAACTCTTTCAAGAAGGCTCTATACCTCTTAGAGAACATTTGAATATTTTTGCATGCTTTTTGCTAGTGTGTAAGCAGCATCGGCACTTAATTTATTATCTGTCAGTTTAATTTCTCAATTGTAACTCCTTTGAGCATCTTGAATATGGTGTTGTGAATAGAGCATACTTGTTTTATAAAGTCTAATATAATGGAATAGTCTGAAAATCCATATATTTTTATTAACATTGTTTTAGAAATCCAAAGAGGGTCTCTTGGTAATATTTTCTTAAAGTGCAGGCCCTTAAACAGTGAGACATAGCAAAGGTCTTTAAACTATGCAGCTACCTGGCTAACAGATTTCATCTCCTTTAATAGTTGTGCTGATGTGTTTTGTAAGGTCAATAGAGAGCTGGTCTGGAGTCAGGCACTGCCAAAAACAAATACAAATAGTCCTTGACTTGTGACCACAATTGAGCTTAAAATTTCTGTTGCTAAATGAGACATTTGTTAAGTGAGTTTTGCCCCATTTTATGACCTTTCTTGACACAGTTGTTAAGTGAATCCCTTCAGTTGCTAAGATTGTTAAGTGAATCTGGTTTCCATATTGTCTTTGCTTGTTAGAAGATCGCAAAAGATGGTCACGTGACCCCGGGCACTGCAACCGTATATGAGCCAGTTGCTAAGTCATCTGAATTTTAATCACGTGACCATGGGATACTGCAATGGTCCTAAGTGTGAAAAATGCTCAGTCACTTTTTCAGTGCTGTTGTAACTTTGAATGGTGATTAAATAAATTGTTGTAAATTGAGGACTACCTGTAAATAGATAAATACTCCAACATAATTTTCAGAGTGAATTTCCCTAGCCTTTTCACTGCCAGCTGTTCAATACAACTTTTAAAAATGTACTTGGATATATCGTGTGGGATCACTTTTACAAAGTTTACCTATTGTAAGTTGCAGAAATACTACTGTCTTGTAAGCTTGTTTACTAAGTATTGTAAAATTTTCAACTTGTGTGTGCAGAACCATTTTGTGTATGTTGGCTGATTGCTAGAATTCAAGTTCTTTTGTAAGATGATCTTGCCATTTTTTAGATACGGTTGAATTATCTAAAGTATGACAATCTTGAGACCTTGTAATAAAATATTTTAAATTATAGCATTCTGAAAGTTCTTGTAGAATAAAAGTTTCCTTATTTTAAAGAGTGATATATGATTCCTTTGGAGGGAAATTATTTGAGAAACTGTGTGCTCTCAGATATTTTGTGCCTGGAACTCCTGTGGTTTGTTTCTCTTGGAAGTTGTGGGCCATAACAGCTGGAGGGACCTATGTTAGGAAAGTCTTGCAGCTGTATATGCTTACGTTTTGGAAAACCTCTAGAATTGCTGCTCCTAATTCTCAAAGTAAACGTTTCCTTTGGCCCCCAATGCTTCAAAAGAAACACCATTTAGTAAATTATGGAGAATGCATGTTTATATTGGCCAACAGCTCCATTCATTGCATGGGAGCCAATGTATTGTGCCAAGACATAAAGACAACTCTTTGTGATTCAAAATTTAATTGACCTGAAACAGTGGTTAGATGATATTGCTGTGTTTGGATCATTATATTTCAGTTTAATAACCTAAACTAAATATAAGAATGCCTTCCCTCTTTTCATGAACTGGCAAACAAACCAGGAAGTCTTCCATTAGCTATAGTTCCTTGTCCAAGAGAACTAATAAATTACGACTTGCCAGGCAGGGCATTAATACTTTTAACTGTAATTTTCCAATTTAATAAGTAGAAAATCTTCTACGTTTGCTTTCTATGTAATTCATACTCACCTTATTTCTTGGCTGTTCATTGAACTGGCTCAACTATTTCCAGCAATTTACTTTTCTTTGCCTTTGGTGAGAGTCTGAATATCTTGAATTCGCAAACTGGAACGCTTTATGAGTCGACACTAGCCTAGACACCATGGTCAGTTGCAAGACATTTGGAGAGTTCTGATCCAAAAACAGCTGGAGATTGCCTGGTTGCTTACTCCCTATTGCACATGCTGCATATATTTTCTGAGTCATTCTTAGAATCCAGTGTAACATAAAATATTGCATGGAATGTCAAAGCTGTTAATTTTTGAATGCTCCTAATTCTACAGAATTAATGGTGGAGTGATTCTACTGCTGAGTTCTGCTCTGTGCATGTACTTTGAAACAGTTTTTAAATTGTTAAATTATGATGACTCTTGTGATCATCTTAATTCTAGCATACGGTAACATAGGGCACCAAATTGAATAAGGTTGTTCTAAAAATTCACTTCTGAACTTAAGCAGATGTTCTAGAATAATAGCCATTAATCTCTAGAGCCCGAAACTGTACTGCCCACAAAACCTGTCTTTGATGATGATGTTGACTCAGAGGGGGGGGGGGGGATGATACGTATCTACAACTATGAAATATAGTCTTAATATTTCCAGACTTTTTCAAATAGTCACTTAAGCAAGCTTCTTTTAGATCCCAGCCGTGTAACTATCATAGTTTTAAAGTCAAAAGGTTGACAGAGTCTTGTGTGCATGTGTGTGACTGGGCTATGACTAGCACTTGATAGAATCATGATTGTAGAAAGAACAAGAAAAGAAAAACAATGGTCTTGGTCACTTGTAAGCTATTCATTTCAGTTTCTATTTGAGCTATTCATAGCCACAACCTCCCTGAACCAAAAACTTAGCAGTTTCTCCCCAGGAATTTGAAATTAATGGATGGGGAAACAGGATTACAAGCAAAAACTGTAAGTTTCCTATTGTGGATTGTCATGAAACTGGGGAGAAGTCCTGTCTGTTTTGGAATAGAAGAACCAGGGAAAAATATGAGGGGAAAGATAGAGTTTAGTCAATTTTATGACAAATTCAGCAATACAGATAGTCCTCGATTTGCAGCAGTTTATTTAGTGATCATTCTACATTACAACGGCACTGAAAAAATAATCCACAGTAATGACCTTCACAGTAATGACCTTTGCAGCATCCCCATAATTATGTGATCAAAATTCAGATGCTTGGCAACTGACTCGTACTTATGACGGTTGCAGTGTCCTGGGTCATGCGACCTTCTGTCAAGCAAAGTCAATGGGGAAACCAGATTCCCTTACTAACAACTGCAATGAATCACTTAAGAAATGTCTCACTTAACAACTGAAATTTTGGGCTTTATTGTGGTCGTAAGTCAAGGACCACATGCCAGATTTTGTGCACAGCAATTTTAATAGCAAGTAGAAGAATTGTAGAATCCATACACATGAATTGGTGCATCAGTTTGTTTTTATGGTCTTCAAAAGTGCTGAGTAAATGCTTACTGAGTTTCATGATTCTCCATTTATGTCGGTAATAACAGGTTTTAAGGATTAAACTTTTTTTCTCTCTTCTGACCTGCCATTTCCAAGTGATAGTTTTAACTTAACAGGGAGCAGTTTTGATTTAATGAAAAAAAGTTGTATCATTCGACAGTATCTGTACTAATGTTGCATAGTATGTGATTATCTCACTAATCTTGTGGAGGGAACAAAGATAGGACAATGATCCATCTGAAGAAGGACTTGGTAATTTATGTTTTTGGCACTCCTGTCCATTTGGTTTCAAATCCTGCTGTGTGTAGCGTAGTTCTCAATGATCTATTCTTAGAACACAAATATTTGAAAACAGTAATAAAATACATTGATTTTGTAAAATGAATCAAGACAATTTACCATATTGGCTTTCCTGAGTTTCATCTTTCTAATGCACACATTTCCTAAACAAAATACAAGATAAAGTTTCCTTTGAGTCAAGCTCAATTTCCAGTGATTAAATTGAGACATCAGTGCAGTTTTCTGAGAAAATAGGGTAGTTTACTTCCAGAATATTTTTTCAATGTCTTGATCTCCACTATTCTATGACTGAAATAAGGACTGATTTGATTTAATTTCTTAATCTGTAGCCTGGTAGTCTCCCATCTAAGTAAAATCCATGTCTACCCTTGGTTCCATTTTAAGATCACCCAAGGTTAGTAGGCCCTGTTACTTGATTTATATGTTACAAATTAGCTGTTAACAATTAAAATGTTTTTAATAACCACATATTTTATATTTTAAATGAATACGATCTTATTTCTTATATTGCAACCCATTTCCGTTATGGCCCTACAGAATATTTATTGAATGTATCTTAAGGATACTAGATTAAGGATTTTTTGAATCCTAGCAAAATTGCTTAGTCTTTCAATATGCAAAATTTTCTAGACGCTTAATTGGGTAAACCAGTGTTTCACCAAAAGATTCTGTGTGTCTGTGTTTTAACATATTTGTACTCATATTTCATTTTAAACCTGATCATTACAAGTTTCTTTTATTGGCTGTGTCTTAAAAATCTGTTTTAATCACCGTTTTTTATCAATTTTAAATGGTAAGATAGTGCAATGTTATTAAAATCTTCTGCTTTATTGGCATTTTTGGATGGGTTGCTTAGAGCTATTTTAAATGAAACATTCTGCCAGAGAAATCTTTAGTCATAAGAGAACATAATTCAAATAATTTCTATTCTTACTAATGAGAGTAGTTTGTAATACAGCTGCAGTTTCTTTTGCCAAAAGGAGAATAGCTAATACTGCTTAGCCTAGGGAGGAAGTAAACAAGCTATTTATATCTGTACTTATAATTCTGGGGATTGCCTCTCTGATTTGACAGGAGAGGTCTTCTCAACCTTTGGAGAAAGTTTCTTCAAGACACAACCTGCAATACAATATCTGTATGCCTCTTAGCAAGCTCCAGTTGATTCAGGTCTAATTATGTTTGAATAGATATTTATAGACTCACCTTAACTATGTTAAAACCTTAGTTAAAGTAAGACAAAATATATATAGTTTGATTTTTTAAAATTATTATTTAGAAAACAGATCAAGGTGAAGACTTGAGGCCAGTTTGGTCCAGTGATTAAGGCACCAGGCTTAGAAACCAGGAGACTGTGAATTCTAATCACTCTCTCTCAACCCATGACATTAAACTTAATGTCTTAAGATGCCAGATGGTCAATTCCTGTTGCAACCAATGGATCAACACTTGATTGATAAAAAAATTGACTTTTCACTTTCAGGAAAAAACAAAAACAAGGGTGAGGTTTACAGTAGCAAAGTATCTCTTAAAACCTAATTCTAATTTTAGTTTTTGTTGACATAGCGCCTTTTATAATAATAACAGAGTTGGAAGGGACCTTGGAGGTCTTCTAGTCCAACCCCCTGCCTAGACAGGAAATCTTACACC
>JANHFK010005308.1:5517-17884 GCA_036250565.1 Sibynophis collaris | reverse complement strand
AATGGAAGGATTTATAATCCTTGACAGCTGGAATATAAATCCTTCCATTCTCCACCATCCAGTCAGAGATGAAGAAGCTTCTTGGATGAGAAGCCAAACGTCTTCAAAGAAAAACCTGGAAGTCCAGTTGCCTCTTGGGAGGAACAAAGCACCCTTGGGACAAGTACTGTAGTACATTATAGCAATACCACTTAGACTTGTATACCACTTCACAATGCTTTTACAGCCCTCTTTAAGCGGTTTACAGAGTCAGCATATTGCCCCCAAAATCTGGCTCCTCATTTTACCAACCTCGGAAGGGTGGAAGGCTGAGTCAACTTTTAGCCTGGTGAGACTACCAAATTGCTGTCAGCCAGCAGTCAACAGAAGTAGCCTGCAGTACTGCATTCTAACCACTGTGCCACCACAGTTATACTGAATTCCATGCAAAATTTACAAAAAGTATACCCCAACCAAATTGTGCTATAGAGTATAATATGTAATAATTAAACTACCCTGTCCTGCTAATCTAACTTTGGGAAATTCAAAAGGTTGAGACAGCCATGACCTGGATGACTGAGAATTTCCATATACATTTAACTTTGGAACTCTGCAGAGATGGATAAGTAATTATTTCACAAAGCTCTGCACAGCCTCAATCATTAATTTATTAAATGTATATGCCACCCATCTCACAGGCACGACTGGGGAGCTTACAACAGAAAAAAGTACAAATAATCTTCAATTTACAGCAATTCATTTAGTGACCGTTCAAAGTTACAATGGCACTGAAAAAAATGACTTATGATCATTTTTCACAGTTAGGACTGTTGCAGCGCCCATCCACTTCCGGGTCACATGATCAAAATTCAGATGCTTGGCAATTGATTCATATAGGTAGTCCTGGAGTTACGACCACAACTCAAGCCCAAAATTTATGTTGCTAAGTAAAACATTTGTTATGTGAGTTTTGCCCCATTTTATGACTTTTCTTGCCATAGTTGCTAAGTGAATCACTGCAGTTCTTAAATTAGTAACATGGTTGTCAAGTGAATCTGGCTTCCCCATTTCCTTGTCAGAAGCTCGCAAAAGTGGATCACATGACCCCAGGATGTCTCACATAGCAACACAAATTTTGGACTCAATTGTGGTCATAAGTCAGGGGTGAAATCCAGCAGTTTCTGACAGGTTCTGGAGAACCAGTAGCGGAAATTTTGAGTAGTTTGGAGAATCGGCAAATACCACCTCTGGCTGGCCCCAGAGTAGGGTGGGAATGGAGATTTTGCAATTTCCTTCCCCCAGGAGTTGGGAGGGAATGGAGATTTTGCAGTATCCTTCCCCTGTCATGCCCACCAAGCCACACCGCGCCCACCAAGCCATGCCCACAGAACCGGTAGTAAAAAAAATTGGATTTCATCACTGTCGTAAGTCCAGGACTACCTGTATTACAAAAGAATTAAAACAGTGCCACTATCACGGGACAAGTAAAAAAGTTGGGAATAAAAATTGGAGCTAAAAAAAAATAGAGATATGCAGGCAAATCCCCTTTTTTAGTCCAAAGGAAATGTATTGTGAAAATAAAAACGGAAAAATCGAGTTTTGTTATGTTGGGCAGAAGAAATGAACACAGATGGACAGTGTGCTGGAAGTGTCAAGGGATTAATCCTACAGAACTAAGCAATGCAAAACTCAGACAAGATCAAGAAGGATAAAGCCATTTCCATGACAACACGGATTATCGTAGTTAAAGCAATGGTCTTTCTTGGGGTGATACACAATATGACTGTGAAAGCTGGACTCTGAAAAAAAAAAGGAGGGAAAAAAAAAGAATGATGGAGATGGTTACCATGTACTATTTGCTCAAATAAAGGCTAATGTGTTCCTGTTGGAAGTGATGACCAACAAGCCTACTGGTTTGGGACATGTGATGAAAACAAGAATATAAAAAGCAATTACAGGTACTCCTCAATTTACAACCACAACTGAGCCCAAGATTTCTGTTATTAAGCAAGACAGATGTTAAGTGAGTTTTGCCCCGTTTTAACTTGCCACAATTGTTAAGTGAGTCATTGCAGTTGTTAAAGTTAGCAACACGGTTGTTAGGTGAATCTGGCTTCCCTATTGACTTCGCTTGTCAGAAGGAGATCACATGACTCCAGGACGCTGCAGCCATCTTAAATATGAACCGGTGGCCAAGCGTCTCAATTTTGATCACATGACCCTGGGGATGATGCAACGGTTGTAGCAGTGGTGAAATCCAGCCGGATTCATCCGGCTCTCGCAAACCGGTAGCGCTGGTGGAAGGAGGCTCCACCCACCTGCCAGGACATCATTACATCTCATTTTTGACCCTCTGGGCATGTGCGCGCTCCCGTTCCTGAACGGAGCGGAGGTAAGTGGATTTCACCGCTGGGTTGTATCAATAGCACTTGGACTTATATACCGCTTCACAGTGTTTTACAGCCCACTCAAAGCGGTTTATAGTTAGCCTATTGCCCCCAACAATTTGGATCCTCATTTTACCCACCTCGGAAAGATGGAAGGTTGAGTCAACCTTGTAAGTGTGAAAATGGTTATAAGTTACTTTTTCAGTGCCACTGTAACTTTGGTCACTAAACCAACTATTGTAAGTCAAGGACTACCTGTATACAGGATCTGCCAAGCTCGAGAGAAGTAGTTAAACAGATAGATAACATCTGTAAGAAGAAAAACAAATTCAGGGGACACTAAGAAATCAACAATTCAACCCATAGCTGCATATATATATTTCCCATTTTCGCAGCCTGTCACATCATCATCAATATGGTGTTTTATCAATTGTATATTTGTTCAGAGATATATAGGTAGACCTTGACTTACGACCACAACTGAACCCAACATTTCTGTTGTTAATGAGACATTAAGGCAGCTTTGCCCCATTTTACGACTTGCCTCGGTTGTTAAGTGAATCACCGCCATTGATAAGTTAGTAACCTCAGCTTTATTTTATTTTTATGTTTTAATTTATTTTCTTGGAAGGGGAAAAGGAAAGTTCTTAGTTGTTAAAATTAGAAGAACAGATATAGGTACCAGTTCGCTACCTCAGAATTACAGGGTTCTATCTGACATTTTCGTCGAAAATGAGTTAAGAGTGTGACAATGTTCTATCTACCATGACTTAATTTTTTAACAACTTATTTCATAAAATTTCTAAATAGATTCGCCACAAATAGCAAAATTACAAGGTTCTATCTACACTGTTCTAACTAAACTGCAACTGTTTAAGGTTCATTTCCCATAAAATGGTCATGAGACACATAGAACCCTGTAATTCTGAGGTAGCAATCTTTTTCTTTCTGTCCTGGACACTTTTTACAGA
Source organism: Sibynophis collaris (assembly GCA_036250565.1). Lineage (NCBI taxonomy): Eukaryota > Metazoa > Chordata > Lepidosauria > Squamata > Sibynophiidae > Sibynophis > Sibynophis collaris. The sequence goes on along the minus strand of JANHFK010005308.1, from coordinate 14,547 downwards.
GGCACAATTGAGAGCATTTTAACAAACTGCATCACTGTTTGGTTTGGTGGCAGCAGTGCCTCAGATAGCAGGTCCATACAGAGAATGGTAAGAGCAGCTGAGAAGATTATAGGAAACTTGCTTCCCATTATTCAGGATACTGCTTATAAACGCTATGTGCTTAGAGTTCGAAGCATTGTTAGAGACTCCACACACCCACTTCACGGTCTGTTCTGTCGTCTTGTAAACTCATAGTATTCTCTTTTTTTGCCATGTATATCTATACATTTGAATTAGTCTGTGATGTTTCTCTGTATTATATATGTGTATTTATGTGGGTGTACGTACGCACAATGGTTATCTTTTGAGAGCTGAATGCAAAGAAATTTCATTTTCATGTATGCTGATTAGTGATAAAGTGGCAATAAAGATTCTGTTCTGTTCTATTCTATTCCAAATAAAATTGTACAATCTAGGATTCCCAAATCCTTTCAAAGCCTCTTGCAGAGGTTATCACAAAACTATAATTTTTAAACATGGCAGAAAAAAAAGATACTAAAAATCTGGGAAATAATTAAATTCATTGTACTTAATAACTTGAATTTTGTTGTGATTGTTTCTATTCACTGTTCACTGTTTGATTGCAAGTCCCTCCAGTTTTGTTGACAAGTTTTCTGGAAGTGGCTTGATATTGCCTGCTTCCTAGGGCTAAGATAGAGTGACTGGACCAAAGTCTCCCAGCTGGCTTTGTGGTTAAGGCAAGACTAGAACTCAGTTTCCCAATTTCTAGCCTGGTATCTTAATCATTACATCAAACTATTAGGTTGCTCATGGGCATGCAGAAACTTGAACTAAGGACCATTATAAATCTCCACACCAAAAGCTGTGCCTTCTCTTTATTCCAGAATTTAGGAATGTAACTTTTCTTGCTTTGTTGTTACAACATGCAATGTTAGTTGTCCTCCTCAATGTTTGTTCCACTTGCAGCATTTTCTCCAAAATTAATTTTTCCTTTCTATGGTCCCTTGATTGTCCTGGCTGATTTACTGTTCCTGTTCTAAAATCATCTGGTATTATTCTGATATGTAATAGGAAGCCAAAATCACATCCATGCAGGGACCAGCTTTAGGTACATGTGTAGAGCTAGTTGTATTAAAAAAGAAGACTAATGAAGTACAGACATACCAGTGGGACGAGGTGGCACAGGAGGAGACATGAGCTTTCCACTCTCTGATATATTTTTTGCTTCTTTCCCATTGTTCAGGCTCCAACTGCTGGGAGTGCTAGTTACAGCTGTTAAGCCATGACAACAGAGGTATTAATTGTTAAAACTTTTGAGAATTAACATAAATATCAGAAATATATCCAGCATATTTGAGATCAATTACATATGTTTGGTATTTGAGATACAATATCAATAAATACTGCTTTACATTTGTTTGTTAACTGTCTTTTGTACTTTACAAAAAGATATGGTAGAATATTAAAATAAATGATATGCTTACCTTTCTCAGGGGCAGACAAACTAGGGTCACTTCGAGGCAAAGCACCATCACCATTATGATTGAACACAATTCTCTAAAATTTCAGAATAGTGTGTTTTTATGATAGTGAATTTCAGTTACAGATATAGAAACAAGAAAAGATTAGCTATTTCAGCAGAAATGTCTCTTCAGAAGCAAAAAGAGAGAAGGTCCCATTAGACATAGAAAATGAAATGTTTTAAGAGGACTAATATTCATTCAAGTTCAACCACAAGAATACAGAGACTTTAAAGATGGTACTGCTGAAAACCCCCCTCCTTTTTCGCTTTCTTCAAGAGGACTGAATCTGATTTACAAGTCATGCAGCTATACATAACTCAAAATAAAATGATTTTTTTCTAAGTGCTCAACAAAACCTGATGCTTCCTTTGACAGCTTACAGCAAGACTCATACTGCAGTTAATTAATTTACTACCTTCTTTTAAAATTGTTTCATAGACATATCTGAAAAACAAATTTAAGCCAATTACCAAATTAAGCCAAGTGTATTAAGGAAACAAAAAATTTGGATGTGTTAAAAAATAACATTTAGCAGAAAGAAGTAAGGAAGACCGCTGAGAGAATACTATACATTAATTGGTTGCATATGCTAAACTACCCACCTAGGACAGTAACTATCAATGCAATTACTCAAGAGTTGACCAATCATATGCAACATTCACAAGAATACAATGTAACAGCTTTTCAATGAGAAAATATATAAGACTCAGTCAAGGAACTGAAGTCAGTGATAAAATGGTAGAAGCAAACCAACATGTAAAATTGTGAAATACTGTATCTGAAGCAAGCAATATATTTAGAATAGAATAGAGCTGAAAGGGAACTTGGAGGTCTTCTAGTCCAGCTCACTGCTCTGGCAGGAGACCCTATACTACTTCAACTGTCCAGTCTCTTCTTAAAAACCTCCAGTGATGGAGCATCCACAATTTCTGAAGGCAATCTGTTTCACTGATTAATTGTCCTCAGTGTTAGGAAGTTTCTCCTTAATTCCAGGTTGCTTCTCTCTTTGAATATTTTCCAACCATTGTTTCTTATCATGCCCTCTGGTGCTTTGGAGAACAATTTGACCCCTCATCTTTGTGGCAGTCCCTCACATATTGGAATATTGCTATCATATCACCCCTAGTTCTTCTTTTCTTTAGATTAGTCAAACCCAAATCCTACAACAATTCTTCATATATCTTAGTCTCCAAGCCTTTAATCATATTATTTACTCTTCTCTGAACTTTTTCCAAAGTCTCAACATCTTTTTTGTGGTGACAAAAATTGGTTGTAGTATTCCAGGTGTGGACTTACTAGGCCTTTATAAAGCGGTACAAATACTTCACGTGATTTTGATTCTATGCCTCTGTTTATATAACCCAGGATTGTATTAGCTTTTTTGGCTGCTGACTCATATTCAAGTGACCATCCACCAGGACACTAAGGTCCCTCCTTATATCCTGTTTTTCAGGCAGGTCTCACCTAATTTTACTTACACCTTTGATTTTTCCTCCCTAAATGTAAGACTCTGGGCTTTTTTTCACGTTAAAATTCATGTTGTTGGATAGGGCCCATTGTTCAAGTCTATCAAGATCTTTTTGGATCCTGAGCTTGTCTTCTGAGGTGTTGGCTATTCCTGCCAGCTTAGTGTCATCTACAAATTTGATGAGTTCCTCTTCTTTTCCCTCATCTAAGTCATTTATGAAGATACTTAAGAGAACTGGGCCTAAGATGGAATCTTGTGGTACCCCACTGCTTACTTCCCTCCATATAGATGTAGTACCATTAAAGACTACTTGTTGAGTACGGTTTGTCAGCCAGTTGCAAAACCATCTGGTGGTGATGCTCTCTATCCCACATTTTTCTAGGTTACAAAAAAGTAGGTTGTGATCTACTTTGTCAAATGCCTTGCTGAAATCTAAATATACTATGTCCACAGCATTTCGCTGGTCTTACTGATTTAGTCAATTTGTCAAAGAATGAAATATGATTAGTTTGGCATGATCTGTTTTTAACAAACCCGTGCTGGCTACTAGTTATAACTTTATTTATTTCTAGATGTTCACAAATCTCTTTTTTATTATTATCTTCCCAGATACTGATTGGGCTGTAGTTTCCTCAGTCTGTTTTTTTTTCCTTTCCTTTTTAGAAGATGGAAACCACATCAACTGTTTTCCAATCCTCTGGTAGTTCCCTATTGCTCCAAGATTTGTAAAAAAAAGATTTTAAAGATTTTTTTAAAAGGAAATCAGTAGTTTGGGCAATATTTTCTGAAGCCCTTGATTTTCTAACCTCATGCTAAAGTTAAATTAATGTATAACATTTTTAGGTATTAAAATTATATATATACTTTCCATCTCTCAAGATTCTTGGCAGGTTGCAGCATTAAATTACATTTTATACTTAGCATATATGTGTATATGTACAGCATATAATTTTTTAACTTCAATAAAAGATGAAAAGATTTATTATCTATGTGTAGCTATCAATAGATAAGATTTACAAACAATGCATTACCTTAGTTGTAAAACAAAATTTAACAACAGAGATTCTATCATCTCAAGTATAGAAACAAAACACATTCAAATATACATTCCAAACTACTAATCTATTTTTCTTGCCATTGCTTAAAAAAAAGGCCATTGATGAAAAAAATCCTTCCTCCCCCCTGCCCCTGTAATGAACATTTAGCATAAATTGGCCAGCCCTCCTAAAGCAATGAAGCCATTAAATTCATAAATTTATAAGTTAAAGTGGCAAAGTTTATGGTTAAACTTTGCTTCCACCTCCTCATCTTTACCTGGGCAAACTCACCAGGGCAAAAGAATGTCAGTACATCTTTCTAGCAGGACAGGACAAGAATGAATCATTATGTATGTATGTTACTGTTTTTTTTAAAAAGGGTCTTAAGAACCAAAAAGCATGTAAAATAATCCACAGATTAATGACAATTTTGCATTTAAATGAATGAATGAATTCTTGTTGAATTTGGATAAGACATATATTACCTCAGACTGCAAGCTATGAATCTAATAGCAGACAGATTTTAAAACAGCTGAACTGCTTGCCCCCATTGTTAAAATGCTCCTGTTTTCATGTACTGAAATGCTTGTTGTAGCATAAAATGATTGCTAAAACTTATTCAGACTCATTATGCTATCGAATACAAATACAAAAAACCAGGGGTGAAATCCAGCAGGTTCTGGCAGGTTCTGGAGAACCACTAGTGGAAATTTTGAGTAGTTCAGAGAACCGGCAAATGCCACCTCTGGCTGGCCTCAGAGTGGGGTGGGAATGGAGATTTTGCAATATCCTTCCCCTGCCACACTCACCAAGTCACACCACGCCCACCAAGCCATGCCGACAGAACCAGTAGGAAAAAAAATTGGATTTCACCACTGCAAAAAATGAAGATACCCCAGTCTCTGTTCTTAATAGCTGCATTCATGCTTTGGGTGTCAAAGGTTTTAGACTTCTTTACCTAAGTAAGCTATAGGTAGAATCTTTGCTGCCATCTAGAAACTTTCCTCTTTTGTGCAGCTCAAGCCTTTAGAGAGTCATACAGCAATTTAAAATTTCACTTGACCCATAGACATTTGAGATAATATCCAGAACTGTTTAGGCCAAAATACCACACAAATTATTCTTTGTATATAGCAACATAAAACCTTGTAAGCTGTGAGAAAAAGCTATGTACTCCTTGCATCCTTTATGAATGCATCAAATAAATGGTGTGTGTGTGTGTATTTGTGTGTGTGTGTGTGTGTGTGTGTGTGTGTGTGTGTGTGTGTGTGTGTGTGTGTGTGAAGCATTGAATCTTGTCAACTTCCTGGATTAGTCCCTGAAGTTTTCTTGGCAAGGTTTTTCAGAAGTATTTTTGCCATTGCTTCTTTCCTATGGTTGACTGACCCAAAGTCACCCAAATGGCATTGTCCTTAAGGTGGGACTAAAACTATATTCATTTCTAGCTTGTGGCCTAATTACTTCAGCAAACTGGCTTTCTATGCTTAACTACCAGTCCTAGAATAGAATCTCAATGGTCATTTCTAAGAAAATGTTTAGGAACTTGTCATTCCTTCCTGACTATCGCTGCCTCAATCTACACAGTAAGATTTCAGAATTTAATGCCTGGATCACGCTTTTACCAAAAATATTCTTCTTATGTTAATCATTGTTTTTTAATGCTTATCATAGCTGGGTCTGAGTACACTAAAGTTACTAAAAGAATTGAAGGAGAGCCGCAGATTATTGAAACAGAAATAAAGAAAATTCATCTGGAAGGTCAGTCATACAATAAATGGAATTATTCTTGTAATTATTTTCCTTGGGGCATTATGGAGGTGGTTATGGTGAAAGCTAGAAAAAACAGTATTTCTGACAAGTTTGTTGATTAGAATGATAAAAAATACCTGAAACATCCCTATGTTTTTATCTACCCTAAATGAGAGGCTTTAGAAATTGTTTCATGTTCTGTGTGTGTGTGTGTTTGGGTGTCCTATAGCTAAACCGATGTGTATGCTACAATAAATTTATTCATTTATAGATACACAGCATTATTCCCCATTTTATTTTTTGTATAGTATGGATTAAATCTTTTAAATCTGGATGAAATAAAAAACTTAAATCTTTGTCTTGTTGAAATGTTGACTCAATAGTAGTTTTACATCAATGTTTTTAGCATTGTTGACAAAATCTAGAGAACTAATAATTATTGCCATGTTGCTTGAACTTTCCCCCCTATACTGTACAGTCAGAAAATTGAACTTTTGAACCTGTGTTATTATTATCAAATGTTTACAATAAAGGATATTGGTTTTAACATTTTTTAGACATCCCAGTAAGAAAAGTACAATCATCTAGAAAGGCACAAGGTATGAAGAGGTTTCTAATATTAACATGTTCTAACTATGCTTAAATTTAAAAAGTTTAAATGTGTTCTAATTAAAAAATGGTGGCGAGATTCTTTATGTGAACTACTTTATAAAATATAATAATATTAAATATTTAGAGAGAAATTTGGTAAATCCATTTACACAAAATATGAACTTGCATTATACTAGCTTGAGCATATAATATCAAACAATGAAACAATAAAGCACTGAAGAAAGAGTTAACAATTCTGAATCAATATCACTAATGGATATTGAAGGAAGAATATCTACTATTGAACTTGTACATATCCCAGCGGTTTATGTATATTATTATTTTTGTAATAAGCATGTTTTTATTTTAAACAATAATAATCATAATTAATAAAAACAATAAATAAAATTACCTTATCTGACTTATTTTTGGATTAACAGGATCACTACGGAGAAGAACAAGACTTGTCCGTCCTGGCACAAGAAGACAAAATCCACAGAAACAGAACTGAAAAAGCTTTGAAAAATTTAAACAAATTTAAAAAAATTAACAAGGGAAATCATTTACTAACTCATGTGTTCGCATTAGGAATTGGGTATAGTACTCACTATTAATTAAAATCTCACAAAATTTTATGTGTTAGAAAAAATAAATTTAGAATTTATCTGTTTTCTATGAATAACTGATTAGAGTAGATGTTCTGAAAGTATGCAAACACAGATAAGTTCCATTGATTTTGGTGGATCTTATTTCTGAGCCATTGTATATTAAATAACCTGAATAGAATATATGTATGTGTATCTCCATTATATCATTTATGTACAGAAGACAACTATAATGTTTCTGAGATATTTGCCTTAAAAATAAAAAGCAACTTATTTGAATAATTACTTCTGTTGGGAAGTAATATAAAATTTAGAATTTGTGAATTCACAAAACATCCCTGGCATGCTTTCGAGTTGCCATAGGCAAGAGGGATGTGAAACACCACAGCAACCAAAAACAAAAGCACATTGCAGACATATATCTCTCAAGGCTGTCTCCCAGGGTTACCCACAGCAGCCAGAGGGGAGTGATCTCTACAACCCGTGAAATTGCTCCATTGGCAAATGTGACTGATGACATATCCTGAGGGGAAGGGGGAAACAGGGTCAAGCCTGGGTCATAAATTACGTGGGGTCAGAGTTGGCTTCACTTGGAACATGCCGACATGAAGCTCCTAATAAATAACTGGATTTCTTTTGAAGCTTGACTCGAGGCTCATGATTTAATTAGGGCATCGGTGGAACCCTGAAAGATTTAATGTTGAAAACTTGTTGAAATCATATGACAATATGCTTTATATTCTCACTATACTATTAATTGCAATAAATCTATTTTATGCCTCTGGGATCTATTATAGCTATAGATTATTGTAAGAGATTAATATTTACAATTTCTCCAGAAATTGAGATTGCATGTCTGCCAATGAGTATCATATTTGAATTAAATATGACTGTCATATATGACATTACATATGTCATAGGTTTGGATTTCTGCTGTAAGACTGATATCATTGAAATGATATTAATGTGTGTCAATATTTATTTTAAGAGGGATTCCTAGTAGATATTTCATGCCAATGGATAAATTAGTAAGGGTTTTTTTAAATCGCAGAGTAAATCCGCTGGAATGTCTTTGGCCAAACAATGGTAGGGGCTTTAACCTACCAATTATTTTATTTTATTTTATTATTTTATGTTATTATTTTATAACATTGAGCCTTTATCCTCACTTGTATATTTTTTGGAATGAGACTTATTATAACTTATTATAACACTTAATCCTCTGGCCCGTCTGGAAAGTCAGTTTTTTCATTGAATGTACTCCCATTGACAACTTGTGTATGCACATCTTCAAGTTAAGGGGGCTGATGTAGTAACTAGCCATAGAGAGAAGATGCAGATGGATCTTCTGCTTGGCAGAAAATTGTGGTAGAGTGTTCCTGAACTTTCTGGAGAACCAAATGTGGCAAGAAGGAAGTGGCAAGGGAGAGAGAATGAAGGGGAAACCAACTGCCTATTGTCAAGTCATCAGAGAATGGCCAAAAGCCAGTGCTTTGCTAAGTGAGTCATGAGTGAGGAATGAGTAACAGGCTACAAACTCAGAGCTTGCCAGGAGAGAGTGAGTAATGTGACTTTTATTAGATTGCACAGTTCTGGCATCTATCAAAGTCAGAGAGCTGAGAAATGACATAACTCTGGGATGAGAAGCAGAGAAGATTGTGTGTCTGCATCCGTTGCTTCCTTCCACTCACACATCTTTGGCGGTGGCTGCTGTTTACAAAGGCTGCCGCAAGCAGTCGTTGAACTGACATCGCTTGACACTGACGGATGATAAGCAGGCAGCCACATTTGGGTTGTTCCTTTTCTCCCATGAAGGAAAGCACGCTGCTGGCAATAACGGCAGAGGGAGGATGCCAAATCTGCAGCACTCATATTTTATGCTGTAATTAACAGGAAGTCGCTGTTGATTTGTGGGTGGTCCATCACAGAAGTTTTTAAGAAGAGATTGGACAGCTGTTTGTCTGGAATTTCAATTTCAATTTTCAATTTATTCGCATTTCTAGACCGCCCCTCTCCCTTGCGGGACTCGGGGCGGTTTACAGTCAGTCAGTGTAAAA
>JANHFK010005307.1:67674-86858 GCA_036250565.1 Sibynophis collaris | reverse complement strand
CGGTGATTCCCTCATCTACTTTCACTTCTTGCTTTCTCCTCGCGTAGAGGGCGCCAGCCTCTCTCTCTCGGCTGCGCCCAGTTCGTCCTCCCGGTTCCTAGGACGAAGTCGCCAATCGCCCCCAGACACCCGCAGTTGCCTTGGATGCTGCCACCTGCTATAGCACTCCATCTTAGACATTTGTTTGATTTAAGATGAGATCTAAAGGACAGAAAAAATTGTATTGCCTCAGTGCTGCTTTGTATCCCAGCCATAGCTAAAGTCAGATTTCATGGAACCCCCTGTTAGTACACTAATGAAAGAAATGTTGAAAAATAGATTTCATGAATTCATATTTTAAAATGAAAGCTTTTCCCAAGGCATTGGAAGGGGATGCTTGGCTAGAACACATATATCTATATTTTATTTTTCATACTTTTGTTTATTAAATCATCTGTATCTTATTCTGCTCTTGGAAGAGGTATCCGAAGTGTGTGAGTTTGCACTTTCCCTCCCTCTTTCTCTAATAAACCTTAAAACAGGAGCATTCATATTGAATTATTTATTAAATAAGAATTTAAAATAGGATTAGGCCAGCCAGAACAAGACACTAAGCAACCCTTGATCTCTTTATGTCTCATATTATGCTTTTTAATATGAATAAACCGCCACAGGTCTCTTAATGAAATCCTTATCTTGCCTGCTAAATTGCTGCCTTGCTGTTCCCACTGAGCCATTCCTTTATGTCTGTCTGGGTTCCTTGTCTTTTAAAAATGCTGTGGCAGCCTGGAATCTTAATTTTAGCTTTTAATTTGAAGTTTTGTTTTATAGCCAAACACTTTATGTGTTTAGACCACCCATGGTCCTGTTGCCGGACTTTTTAAAATAGCTACCACTGCGACTCTTAATTTGGTAGAGTTTGTCTCCCCTTCCTCCTAGTTAAATATATGACTCAGCCTTAATATTTCTAACCTTCTGCAAGAGCCTGCAGCAGTTCCAAGCCTGGCTAGTTTCATGCAGGCTGAAGGAATTACTCCTCCAAGAATAGAGCTGCTTGGATTGTTAATTCCAGCTGGTTTCCTATTTAGAAAACTTGGCGGATTCTGCCCGCCACATTCATGGGATACTTTAAACGCTTGGCTAAATCGAGTCCAGTTGCTGGTCGTAGTTTTACTTTGCGGATGTATGTAAATTGATAGGGTAGGGAGGGTGTTGCTTCTTCTTCTGGGTAGTTCCAGCTAAGAGATGTTGATGATCTTTATAGTTGAAAAAGATTGGGGTATTTCCAGACAGATGGGTGACTCATCTCCTGGGTCAAGGCAAGTCATATGGAGAAGCTCCATATTCATTCACTCCTCAGTGCCGAGACCTCTTTTTTAAACCCTGCTGCAGGCCCAGTCCTTGTTTTTAGTCTTTATGCCATATGAAAAGGATGGATGGCACCTCCATTTTATCTTATACCAACCCAATAAAATAGTTTCTTCTGAAAGATAGTAGCCAGTTCAGCTGTTTCTCGGATACCTACTGTTTCTCACAGAGAACTTGATGCTTCCTGGTGGATGTTTTCAGCAATGATTCTTCTGAATGATTCCCTAATTACGTTTTTTGCATATCCTCAACCCAAAAAATGCTAACTGGGAATTCTGGATGCTTTGGAAGCTCCACTTCTTTAAAGTGAGCAATTTAACAACTTAAAAATTTTTTTGGAGACACTCCAGTTCTTTTAACTTTAGTTTCAAATCACCTCATTAAGTTGGTAGATGAGCAGAACTGAGGCATCATCCTTCAAGAGGGTTAAATGTGACCCTGCTATTGCTAACCCTCATATGAGATTGGATTCATACTCTACTTTGAAAATATGACATTCATGGTTTCTCAGGAGTGACTAGAAATTAAGAAGCTTGTAATTACTTACAGATGTATTAGCCTGGTTCTTGAGGTAATTAATGTTAATAACTGACTTTGAGCTTCAGTACTTTGGACACCCACTTGGGTGTCATCATCCACAGTGATGGCCATTTTCTTTTATTTCTACAGAATTCTTTCCGTTACACGTTTAGTAAAGCAAATGGGAAAGTTCAGTGGTAGAACATGTGTTTTCCATGCAAACCATCAAAATCCTGAATGCTTGGAATCAATCAGTTTTTCAGGAAATTAAACGGCATCATCTAGCAGCCTTAGGGAAAAGCTCCCCTTGAATAGTGGGAAAACACTTAAAGTTATAATTTTTCTCTAAGATGATACCCTCTGGTTATATTAGGAGTGTGTATCTGCCAGAATTACTAGCCAAAATTATTTATAGCCCCAATACCTCTAAGAGCAGTGGCCCCCAACCTTTTTGGCACCAGGGACCGGTTCCATGGAGAAAAGTTTTTTCCACAGATTGGAGGGGGAGTGGTTTTGCATCCCGCGGATAGGGCTTTGCTTGTTTGTGTGGCCCAATTGCTGGCTTGCCATGGATAAGTGCTGGTCCATGGACCAGGAGTTAGTGACTCCTGCTCTAGAGGGTACCTGGTTGGAGAGGATTGAACTGGAACATACTGGGTCTGTGTTAAACAAATAAGAAGCTAAAGGAGAAACACCCAGGAGGTGGCAAAGTCTGACATTCAGCATGTAATATGACAGTTTGTGTAGGCGATGACCAGGCTGAGTCAGAGGAAGGGGTCAAGCGTGTCATCAGTCTGGAGTCCCATCACGCCCACAAGACATCTAAATCCAGCCCTCCTTGAATTCTGTTGACTCTTATCTACTGCCAATTTGCTTTGGCCGTTAGTAGTTCAGATTCTTGTTTAGAGAAGGCGTGGAATAAACTTCTACCAATTTGAACAACCCTGGTTCCTAATTACTTGCGCTTGACGGTGTGTATTACAGCATAGAAGTAGGTTCTAAAGAAACATTTAACTGAAGATTATGCACAAGAAGTAGCTAGCAGAAAACCCAAAGAGGTGGCAAGTAGCAGATTGCTAAACAAAGAAGGAAAGAAAGATGATCTAATTAATTGTTGCCCTGGTTGCCCCTGTTGGTTTTCTTTGGTAGGCACTAAAAGCAATTTTCTGCCTTGAATACGTTGAAAAGTAGCTCTTTCGTGCCGACTGGCCTTTTCCCCTCCCAGCAGCTCATTATACCTTCTTTTATCACCTTGGCAAACTCCATCAAAAGCCTTGAGGAGGTATTAGGCCGCTTTTGATTGCTTCAAGACTACTTAATGTGCTATTTCTCTTCCTGCTTTGCTGTGCACGGTGCCATTCCTTCCTGCCGTACTACGACCCGGAGATCTACGAGCATAGCAGGCTGTTGTTCACAAAAATTGGAAAAGGACACGCTGAGCTGTTGAAATGAAAATAGGTGTGGTGGCCAGCTGCCAGGCTCAGGCATATGGTTGGGTTTTATTACAATGGCCTGGTCATAGGTTTGTAATAACTTACATGGCTCTCTCGTTGGCTTTTGATAAATCAAGTAGTAATTCAAAAGTGACTTATATAGCGGATTCCAGCACTTCTGTGAAGGGGGGGGGGGGTTGTGACCTGCAGGCCCTCCAGCTTTATTTTTATATTCGCAAAGTTTTACAAGAAAAAAGGGTTGCCTGTATAGTGTTATGTACACGATCTCCAAAATGCTGCCTTTCTGGTTTAATAAGGTTTTAGGGTCTGAGCAATTTAAGACAGGCATCTAGCCTGACGTTCATGTAAAGAAGAGTAGCAGGGGTCCTTGGTGGGGACAAACTGCTGTTTGCATAATCTGCACTGCACTATTTCAAACCAGGGACCCCACCGTAAGAGCATTCTTGACGGCTGGAAAAGCCCAGCACACATATTCTGGAGAGAGAGAGAGAGAGAGAAAAGGTCCCTGATGATGGGCTCCAGCACGATCCTGAAAGCTTGGAAGAATAAACCTTTGCTCCCGGTGACTGACTCAGATTGGATCCTGCTTTGGACTCCTCAGATTGGAGTCTTTTTAGTATATTAGTAGCTTTTCTGGACCAAAAAGCCATATTAGCATCAGAAAACCAGAATAACTGAGGCGTGATGGCGCAGTGGTAAGAGTGCAGTACTGCAGGCTACTTCTGCTGACTGCCACTGCCTGCAATTTGGCAGTTCAAATCTCACCAGGCTCCAAGTTGACTCGGCCTTCCATCCTTCTGAGGTGGGTAAAATGAGGAGCCAGATTGTCGGGGCCCATAGGCTGACTCTCTAAACCCCTTAGAGAGGGCTATGAAGCACTGTGAAGTGGTATATAAGTCTAAATGCTATTGCTATAAAAAGTGCCACGAGCATGGGTAGTCATGTTTCTAGGTTTTTCTAACTATGTTCGTGGATGGCGAGCATGCAGAAACCAGCAAACACATCGCTGTAGCTTTGGGCACTATGTGCTAAAACATGTATTTTCTGTTTCCACAGTGTTCTGGTCCTCTAGATATGTCTCTTCCCTCTACCCCAGACGTCAAAATCAAAGAGGAAGAGCCTGTCGAAGTGGATTCTTCTCCTCCAGACAGCCCAGTAGGGAGTCCACAGTCACCACAGCCTAAGGAGAAGGTGAGCGTTTAGGAAAGGTAGTCCTCGGGTTACGACCACAGCTGAGCCCAAAATTTATGTTGCTAAGTGAGACATTCGAGAAAGTGAGTTTTGCCCCATTTCACGATTTCTCTTGCCGCATTTGTTAAGCGAATCGCCGCAAATGTTAAATTAGTAATACCATTCATTGTTACGTGAATTTGGCTTTCCCATTGATTTTTGCTTGCCAGAAGGTCACAAAGGGGGAAATCAACATGACCCTGGGACACTGCAACCGTCATAAATAGGAACCAGTTGTCAAGGATCCGATTGTAAATCACATGACCGTGGGGATGCTGCGACGGTCATAAGTGTGAAAAGCAGTCATACGTCACTTTTTTCAGTGCCGTTGTAACTTCAAACAATCACAAAACGAACTGTTATAAATCGAGGACTATCTGCATTATTTTAATCTGCTTTTAATGGCTTTTGCTTGTTCTGAAAAAGATGCCCTCTGTAATAAAAACAAAAGCAAAAATAGCTCTCTTATTATTTCTGATAATAGTAACATAGAGGCAAGAGATTCAGAAGTATTAGTTAGTTTAATCCTACAAATATGAGTTTACTGCTGGACTTGCTACCCATTTTCTGATTCTTTGGACATGCCGGGTGTAAGAACTGGCAGTTCCATGCCAGGGACAGATGCATGGAAACTGCTGAAATAATTTTAAATTATCACCACTCCAGTGTCTTTCTCTATGCAGTCCTTTCTTGGCTTCATGTCTGCTGGCAACTCCACGTTCCTAGCAATGGATCTCAACCAAATCATAAAGCAGGAAAGAGCTCAGAAGAATGAAATGAAATTAATGGGAACGTGGCTTATTCCTGCTCTTGAAGTTCTTGCTAGAGCACTCGGATTGGATTTGAATTTTAATGAGCATCTTTTTGAATTCCAAATAGCTCTTATATTTCCCTTGGATTTCCAATTGCCTATTACCATCTACCAATATGCCTGCAGATCACATTAATCCGTGTTTTCCGTACTATTGCACTACTTTGTGAGGGTTAACATGATATTAAATCCCACACTATTTTTTGGGTGCAAAACTACTAAATGCTATAAATAAATAAATCTGTTCGACTAATTTCTTAAATCAAGCATCCTCGTAATAATTATCCTGATCACGATGAAACCTAGTGCTGTAGATTCCTGGCTTGAGAAGATTTGGACCTTTTCCCTTTGGATAAAATTGGGATTTTTGAAACTACATTCATGCAACATTTATAGACCTCAGCCCTATCAGATATTTGGAGTTAGCAGGGTGTTATTTGGTCTGCTTTAAGAAAGAGGGGTGTTTTTTGTAGTTTTTTTTGTCATGCCCTGTTTCTATGTTTCCATCAATAATAATGAATAATATGTTATATAATGTAATTAGGTAATCGATAAGATAATAAAGCAAAAATTAATAGCATTACACAAGGATGGTGGTGGTGGGAATCTGGCATTGACTGTCTGCATTTCTCTTAGGAGAGCATTTCAAAACCTATTATCATTTCTACGCCTACACCAACTATTGTACGTCCTGGATCTCTGCCACTGCACTTGGGATATGACCCCCTACATCCAACTCTTCCTTCTCCAACCTCAGTCATCACCCAGGCACCACCTTCCAACAGACAGCTCGGGTAAATGGAAACTTTAAGGGAAGAGAAAGCACCCTAAATTCAGTCCTAGAATTGAGCATTTTATCAGGTAGAATTTTCTCCTGAAGTGTTCTGGTATCAAATCTTATGGAGTATGGCAGTGGAATATATAATTGCCCAAAGATAGCCATGAGGGAAGGAAAGATGCCCTGGGATACGGTTTCATCATAGTTAAATTCTTTATTATTACTCCCATTCCAGTTAGATTTTGAGATGGATTGGGAGAAGAAACTGGCCTTAGATACAGGTAGTCCTTGCTTAGCGACTGTCACATTTAGCAACCACTCACATTCGTAACGGGGATGAAAAAGTAACTTGGCAACCGGTCCTCATATTTACAACCTTTACAGGTCTGTAAAGAAAAAGAAAATTGAAGTAAGATCATAAAATCATGAAGTTTCACTTAGCAAACACTTCACTTAGTAACCAGGTTGCCGAATGAGAAGTACTGTATTAGTTTAGAACCAACTGTGGCTTAGCGATCCATGTTTACACCTTCAAATTAGTTAGCAGTTAAAAAGTTAGATTTAAGAAAATAGTTTGCTGTCCATTGGTTAGAGCACCATGGAGAATTTGGGGAAGGGATGGGTTCCATGAATCAAAGAGAATCACGTGCAACCAGGATTTGCTGGAGAGAGAGTTCACTTCCCTGCCAAATGGACTGAATTTTGTTTGACGCATTTTCTTTTTGCTTGAAATCTTTTCCAGGTCTCCTACCAGTTCTCTACCACTTGTCATGCACCTTGTGAATGGACAGACTATGCCGGTCCTTCCTGGCCCACCCGTTCAGATGCCTTCTGTCATATCGGTAATGAAAGCTTCCAGCATGGCTGATTTTGATAAAGGAAGGGACAGCTTTTTCCCTTTGCAGAGCATATGGGGCACTTTAATTTGCAAAAATTGACATCTCCCTCTACTTCTCTGCATGAGATAAGACTATGTTGGAGTAGAGGACATAGGGATGGTGAGAGCCACTGCCTGTGAGGGTAGCCGTGCCTGCCAACCAAGTCATTGGTCAGGAAGGCTCAGCCTGAATCCTTGTATGAACAGATGGCTGGCCCTGTTGGTTCTGGGGCTGGGAATGGCAGGCTTTCTGATTAGCTAGCTTTGTGCTTGAAACCATTCAAGCTTGCAGAGAACATGTCGGCTTTTCCAAGCCAGGAAAAACTCCCTCCCTGGCCTCTTCGGGGCATGAAATGGTTATTTAGCTTTTATTTCTGCATATGGATTTGACAAACATGAGTGCCTTCTGGTGCATCTTGTATTATTTCTGGTGTTGCATGCATATCAAGTGTCTACTTCTTTGTGCGGTAAATTTTCACTGACTTTTAAGTGTTTAGAAAGTTTCTGCCACACTGGAAATAGGTCGACTCCAATAAATTGGAAAGGCTAATTTGTTAGGACTAATTTGCACCTAGTGGGGAGGTTTGCAAATGACTACCTTTTCTCCAGGATGTATCAGTAATACTCTATGAATTCTACTTAGCTTACCCAGCATCTTCCCTCCAATTGCTCTGAAAGTGAAGGGGGGGGAATTGCAAAGAAGCTTACAGAGGATAGCAAATCGATCAGAAGTTTTCTTCCTTGTGATAAAAATGTAATTCTGAGTCTGCCTCTCTCTAAAAATTTTAGGCGTCTGCACTTGGTTTCTGACTTATTTTTGTCCCCTCCACAAAATATGATAAAAATATGTTATCTGAAAGATGACAATAGCCTTGAATATTGCTCAGTGATGTGTTCCATCCGCTCTAATTCAAGACTAACTGTTTAATCATTTCAGCCTGATTGATCTCCAAATGCCTTTGTTCTAAAACAATTCTGTGGGCCTAGTTATCTGGAGCCATAATCTTCTTTATGATTGATAGATTACCAGTAATCTCCAATTTCAAGATACAAATTGTTTGAGAGCTAGCATTATGCTACAGTTTTTAGGCAACTGTTGAGAAGTTGCACACGGATACCTAAAATCAAATAAGGATATTTGGGACAATCATTAAAAAAAAGAGAGAGGATTTGGCTGTTGTAGCCAAATGGAATGGTTCAGAGAAACCATTTTGTGGGTTTCATGCAAACACCAATGGTGAGATTTTTGTGAGGCTTTTTCCCCCCTTTTCAGTGTGTTCTAAGTAAAAAAGAAAACCTGAGGTGCTTCTTTTTCCTCCTCCAATATATAGCTGGCAAGGCCGATGCCCATGGTGCCAAACATTCCTGGTATTCCTGGTCCCCCGATTATCAGCAGTGGCTCAATTTCACCATCAGGCCTTCCAGGACATTCTGAAGCTAAAATGGTGAGCTCCTGATTCTATTTCGTTGTTCACAAGATGGCTCCTTTTAAAGAATTGAATGAGAGAGATGTATGCACCAAGATGCATTGCAGATTTCAAGAACATTTTTTTCTATCATTCTAGTCTTGAAAGCAGGGCTGGCTGGGATATTTTTCCGGGAGTTGAAGTACACACAACTTTTAAAAGAGTCCAAGATTGAGAAAACACCGCTTTAAAGAAACTTCATCTTGTAAAAATGTTTTATGTTGTTGTATCATTTTTCAGAAGTCAGGTTTAGTCCCCTTTGCCATCACCGCTTGCACAATTTACAGACTTGAAGTACTACTAGATCCAAAACTGCTAAAGCTCACAGTGTTTTTTGTTTTTTGTTTTCTCTTGAATTGTATTCCCATGCCAAATACAATAAAATTGCTTTTGAAATTCCCTCTCGGGTTCAAAAGCAACTTGGTGTATGGCAGCCTTCCCCAACCTGGAGCTTTCCAGACATGTTGGAATTGCAAACCCCCAAATTCCCATCCATGGAGGCTGATATATGGCAGTAGAAGAAGAAATATTCAGCCAAAACCACTGTAAAATCCTTTTTAGCGTATAAAACTGATGCAGAGTTCTTTGAATTCTGGCTTGGGGTTACAAAGAGTATAGCCACAAAAGTGTAGACATGTCCAAATACAGCATATTAAAAGTAGATATTAACTTACATCTGAGCAAATATCACACAAATGTAAGAAAAGCCGTTCCTGTACTTCTTCAGGCTAGACATCCTTTACACCAACATAATATTTTATTCTATTTTACATGCTTGTATCTTAGTAGTTTTATAATCTCTCTCTTTTAACCTTCTTCCATTTGACCAAATTATTTTGAGACTAACACACACATTACTTGGAAGGAAAATGAAGTAAAATGTAATAAAAAGCCCAATGTTTTACTAGAAAAATTCCAGCTGTCTGAACATTTTATGGTGACTTATTTCTTAATTGTATGGGAATGGAAGAATTCTTGTTTAAACATTCCACATTAATGAGAGCTTATCCTCCTCCCCCCCCCCCCAAAAAAAACAGATTTTTCAGATTTCCTTAGGAAAAAGAATTCCAGTCAAGTGTGAAGTTTTTACATCCATTAATCCAGGTTTTTATTTTTCTTCTAGGAACATAAATGTGAACATCTAGTTAACAGCATGTCAGGTTTGCTGCCCCTTGTCTTCAACAGACTGCCTCTTTTTAGCAAACTCCAAATATGTGTTTAAAACATCAGCAGTAGCCATATCACTTAGACTTACATACCGCTTCATAGTGTTTTTTCAGCCCTCTCTAAGCAGTTTACAGAGTCAGCACATTGCCCACAACCATGTGGGTCCTCACTTTACCGACCTCGGAAGGATGGAAGGCTAAGTCAACCTTGACTCGGTCAGGATTGAACTCCTGGCAGTGAGCAGAGTTAGCTTGCAATGTTGCGTTTCAGCCACGGTGCCATCTCAACCAGGAGAAAATTGGGCTTCTCCTAGTGTTTGTTTTCTCTTCATCCCATGCAGAGGCTAAAAGCCAGCCTGACGCAAGGAATTACTTCCTCACTGAACGGCAGTAGCATGATGGTGGGATCAGCGAGCACAATGGTGACTTCCCATCCTGAACAGGGTCAGATACTTATCCAGCATCCTGATGCACCTTCTCCAGCCCAGCCACAGGTTGGTTAAGTGCCAAGTTGGATTAAGTAAGGATTCAGGAAACAGAAGTGAGACTACGATACATCTCGTCCTTCCTCAGCTGGCAGGCTCATCAGCCAAAGGAAAGAGCCCAAATTTAGGAAACCTGCCGTGGAAATTTGTAAGGGCACTTGCTAGACCGCCTGATATTTTATTAAAACCCAACAGCTACTATTTGGAGCCAGAGTTTTACATAAAAGAAAAATATACTGGTCCTTGTGGAGAAAAGGGGAAAGGGGAATTTCTAAGTAGGGGCTTGAGCTAACTAAGGTATTAGAGAGAGCATGATGGGTGGCATGGCATCATTTGCTATGGTATTTATTCATATTTTTTAAGAACAAACATGAATTTAAGATTTTGAACCATTATAAAAACAAGAATGATTTGATAATTATGTGATGAGTGTATATCAGGGGCTAATGAACTCTCTTATACAATACTATAATCATTTCTGGAGAAGCGAAGGAAAACCGTCATCGGCTTCCAGCAGTCTTTTAGTTATCTGGAAATAAATGATACTTTGTTTTGGATTTCTCTCTTCCCTTATGTTCCTGTACATCTTTCTATAGTCTTTCCCCATTTCCTTAGAGAACCAACTCTCCTTTTCGCAGTTTCTGAAAAACTGCTTTAGAACAAACTTCAAATTTTGCAAATGAAAATAAGCCTGAAAATTCAGTATGTTGTTTCTCCTTGTTGCCCAAATTACAGTTTTGTAGTTGCAGGATATTATGGGGACACGGTGGCTCAGTGGCTAAGACTCTGAGCTTGTCAATCAGAAAGGTTAGCAGTTCGGAGGTTTGACTCTCTAGCACCGCATAACGGAGTGAGCTCCCGCTACTTGCCCGAGCTTCTTCCACCCTAGCAGTTCGAAATGCAAGTAGAAAAATAGGGACCACCTTGGTGGGAAGGTAATAGCGTTCCATGTGCCTTTGGCGTTTAGTCATGCCGGCCACATGACCATGGAATTGTCATCAGACAGTGCTGGCTCTTTGGCTTAGAAACGGAGATGAGCACCACCCCCTAGAGTCAGGAACAACTAAGCACGTATGTGCAAGGGGAACCTTTACCTTTACGTTTAGTTGCAGGATGTGCCAGGTTTAAGGCACTCAGTTTCTAATTCCCTGAGCAGGTGGGTAGACTAGGGTGAGCCTCCATTGCTTCTGCCAGCATTGCTACCAGATGTTTTATCACTGAGAAACAGAGTCAGAAACAGAGAGGCAGTGTTTACAAATCTTCTCTCCCTCTGTCTCTCTTCCTATCTTAATTACTTGAGTTTAAATGCACCCCATTTGGTCCTGCCAGCTTACCAAATGCCAGCCTTCCATCACAATTACCACCTGCTCTGTCAGTTAGGGCTTCCAGAAGTTTACTGTCCATATGTTGCCTGACTGACAGCGAGTATAGAGAAGTGGAAACTGTCTGTCTAATTATAGAGCCCATTTGGGGAGGCTGAGCTAAAGTGGGAACCTGCAAATTTGTTTTTGCTTTTGGCAGCTATTTCCATTTGGCTACTTAAAAATAAAAAGGATTTCAGTGACTATCACAGTGCTGCTTCTACCACACAAGCATCTCATTGCAAAAATAATATAGATGCTTGAACAGACACAAGGGAAAAGAGGAGCGTTTTTAAAAAAAAATTAAATTGATAAAAGGGTGCAAAGTCAAATGACAGAATATTCCAAGTTGCTTGCAAATAAATGCACAGCAATAGACATCCACGCACCTTGCACATCTATTTTACAAAGAGACTATTGGGAACCAGACAAATCAGATGAAAGTGTTATTTATTATTTGTTCATTAAAAGATTACCAGTATTACTTTTTATTCTCAGAGAAAATATCGGACTAGTTTACAGAAAAATATCACGCAAAATATAATGAAAGCAACCAAGAATAAAAAAGCAAACATTAAACAGTAAAGTAGCATTTGAGAGCATTAGGGCAATACTAATAGTCCCAAAAATTGCTTGGATGAGTTCTTTGGTCCATATAAGTACGTATGACTGCTGAGTTCTTAATACAAGGTGGGCCTCTTCAGATAATGGCTGAGCTGCAACTTCCAGCAGTTCTAACGGAAATGAGTAGTGGCAAGAGGTGTAGTTTAATAACATCAGAAAACCACAGGTTCTTCCTCTTTTTCTTTGAACAACCTGCCCCATCTTCTGTGTGAATAGCCTGCCCATCTATCTGTCCTTCGTCCTCAGGTTTCCCCAGCTCAACCCACGCCAAGTACAGGTGGCCGACGGAGACGCACAGCAGATGAAGATCCAGATGAACGTAGGCAGCGTTTCTTGGAGCGGAACCGTGCTGCCGCCTCCCGCTGCCGCCAGAAACGCAAGGTCTGGGTGTCGTCCTTGGAAAAGAAAGCAGAAGAGCTCACCTCACAGAACATCCATCTAAGTGTAAGCAGGCTTGCCAACATGCCTACATCATGATAAACGTACCCCTAATATCGTATCTATCCTTGCTTTGTTTTCATGACCATCCTCCTCCAGGGTACTTATGTGAGATCTATTGTTCATCAATTTGTTCCTAGCCAATATAATCTGAAATTATGGGATCCGAATGTAGCGTGGAGGTGATTTTTATACTCTGAGACCTTCATTACTTATCTTTGAAGATCCTGGCATGCAGTAGATATTCTTGGTCTTGGCTGTCTACCATCTGGAGGAGCTTTCCTTGCTGGGGGTGGGAGGGAAATTTGAGGTCTCTGTGAAAGAATGCGTTCAATTAACACACACTTTCTCAGATTATAGTTCCCTTAGTTAAATTATAGCTCCTTGTGGGAATGGGCGTTTTGTGGAACAGACATTAGGGCCTCGGTCATTTTCATTTCTTGTTGCTTGTCCATGTGGACTCTTTCAGAAAATCTTACAACTCCATTCCTTATTGCAGCAGATCTGTTTACTCCCCCTTTGGCAAGGATAATTGATAGCCCTCTTCTTTTTCTTTGTTCCCATCACCTATACATTTACTACATTATTATGAATATATTGTTGTCATTTCAAAATATCCTGATACGTGAAACTTTCTGTTATTCTTATGAGTAAGAGAGACATTTTAACTTTTGTGTGGTCTAGATGCATAAAGGGAAGCTTTCCACACTTTCCATCTGTCTCTTAACATTGGAAGCTTAGCTTCTTCTCCTGTCTGCTGTGGAACCTTGGCCTGATTTGATATATTGCTGGTGCTAGATTGTCAGCCAAGCTATTTGCGCTGCTATGAATTTTTGGCTTTACTTTTTACTACCATGTTGCCTAACTTATCCTGAAGCTTAATTGAAATTTCCCACCTTTGAGGAAAAAGAATTGAGCCTTCTGTTCTTGGACCTCAGCCAACAGGGGTAGTTCTGTCTTTGAGGAAGAAACTGAAGTTCAGTGAAATCTCCCTTTCAGTGGTAATAATAAGAATGTTAATATACTTGAGTTATTTCCATATGTGCCCTTGACATGGTGGTTCCTGCCTTTTTCTGAGAGACGTAACACAAAGAATCCACCAAAGAAGCCTATCATGACATGGTTACAAGTATAAGCAACTTCAACTCCAATATTAAAACAGGCTGCTACCTGCATTCCCGATAAGCAGCCTCTGTCTGCTAGAAACCAAAAATAACTCCAGCACTCCATGAAGCTAGTATGCTAATAAAAGTAAACCTGGAAGATGCACTTGTTTTGCCTTTGTAAAACCCTTCCAAGGTGGTTCTACTTTATAGTTTATTGGTAGAAAAGATTTGAAACCACTACCTGAGTGTGTGTGTTTGTGTACAAGTGTGCATGTGCATTACGTTTAGCCTGACTTATCTCAAAAGATTTTCAGAATTATAACATGTTTTATTTCAAGGATTCGTAGATTAGAATCTCCTTTGTTCACTACCTGGTTTCCAAATTGGCTTTTTCAAAGATATCCCAATAGCAAAACACACAATTTAGGCAAAGGATTGAGCCATAGGGATCATAGCAGTTTTAATGCTAAAAAAAAAAGAGGCATGACAAATGAAGCATTCCCTAAGCTACGTAATGAGTAAAAGGTGCTGGCTGAAATTTACATCATCTGTAAATTCCTTCATATTTATGTTGTACCTCTGTTCTCTCACTGTTTCAAGTGAACACTTAACAAAATTCAAGATTGGATGTTGAACCAACGCAATGAGATTAAATGTTTCCTTTCTCATAGAATGAAGTTACATTATTAAGGAATGAAGTTGCGCAACTCAAACAACTATTGTTGGCTCACAAGGACTGCCCTGTCACTGCATTACAGAAGAAAACACAAGGTTATCTTGGTAAGCAGAATCAGGCAGGGCAAATGGGGTCAAATGCAGGGGTCCTTGGTGCTCTATGCATTTGGTTGTTTTCTTGTAGCACTGATGATGTCACCTAATTTGGGTAATGAAATGTCTGCAAAAAAGCAACCAAGCTCAGAGAAGGACCCCAATTTCAACCCTGAGTTACAAATATTCTCCTTTATTGAGATCAAATAAAGATTTTAGGATTTCAGCAATTTATGAAGTAGCATTTTGGAATCAGTCAAGATTTTAAAAAGCATTCTATAATTGAAGAGTTGTGAATATTACAAGGACACCAACTCTGACCTAAGCTATTCCAAAACTGCTGGGGATAGAATTCTCAGTACCCCAGTTATTATGGCCAGTTCTTTCTTTGGATGATGGATGGTTTAGTCCAGTGGTGAAATCCAATTTTTTTTACTACCGGTTCTGTGGGCGTGGTGTGGCTTGGTGGGCATGGCAGGGAAAGGATACTGCAAAATCTCCATTCCCTCCCCACTCCTGGGGGGAAGGATACTGCAAAATCTCCATTCCCATCCCATTCTGGGACCAGCCAGAGCTGCACTTGCTGGTTCTCCAAACTATTCAAAATTTCCGCTACCAGTTCTCCAGAACCTGCTGGATTTCACCCCTGGTTTAGTCCATATTATCTCAAGAACACCCAGTTGAAAAATATGCTACACATTTGCAGCTATAGAACAAAACCTATTTTCACCCAAAGGCTGATTTTTTTTTTCAGTGCTGTAAAACTGCATATTTTTTTTATTTTTCCTTTTCCATTCTGGAAGTTCACATTATAAGCCTTAGCTGTAGGGAAAGAAATTCAATTGGCATCTAAATAATGCCAATCAAAATTCTTCTCAGTTATGCACATTCAGTTTTATTATTGAGATATGTGGGTGATTTTTTTTTAATCAAAGAAACCATAATCGGCTGACTCCACACAACAATAAACTATGGTTTACCAAATACAATGGCTGGATTCACATAATATGCTGTGTAAAATGAAAATTCTGTGATAATGTGTTCCGTGTATTCAACACAAGATTATACAGATACTTTTGATTAGTATCAGGATGAATTATATTTTCAGGCTTGTAAAGCCTATATTAAAGCTGAATTTTTGTACAGAGAATATTGTGGCCAAAAAGAGCAACTCATTTGAGGAAATGTAAGTGGTGAGAAAAGGCAGAATAGTTGCTGAAGCATGTTCTGTAGAGGTCTGTGAAGCCAAACCCAATCACTAATGCCATTTTCTTTTTCCCTTTTCTTGAAAAATCAGAAAGCCCCAAAGAGAGTTCTGAGCCCACTGGTTCTCCAGCTCCTGTCATCCAGCACAGTTCGGTGACTGCATCTCCCAATGGGCTGAACGTCCGCTCTGCAGCTGAAGCCGTTGCCACTTCAGTCCTCACTCAGATGGCCAACCAAAGGACAGAACTGAACGTGCCCATACAGTCACACGTCATTATGGCGCCTCAGTCCCAGTCTGCTGGCAGATGATGTCGACAGTTGCATGGCATAGAACTAACCAATGAACTGCAGCCAGAGAGACTGATCATAACTAAGCCCCTTGTTCAAAATGGGGTGGATACAGTTTTTGTTTTGTTCATTTGTTTTATTCTTTTGATTTCTTAAAAATGAGTGAAGGGCAGCTATGGAGCTTCTAACAAAGTATATCTCACATAGGTCCTGGCCTCAAACATCTATCGTTAGGGCCATCATCTTTCCAAAGGGTGGCTTTGGAATAAGTCATTTTGCCACACTTTAGAGACCATTTCTCATCCTATCTAGAGTCAACCATTTGGATAGCCTTATACAGTGTGATCTTAAATGGTTAAAGTTCAGGTATACATTGCGCTTAACACTAAGCCTCCCTTAGTTTGGTTACTCGTGGTGCTTCCTTGTCTTGGCTACTGTAGCAAGCGAAAGCAGTTCTTGGGAGGTGCTGTGATGTTTTGCTGGTGCTGGCCATTTTTGTGGAAAACTTTTAGCATCCCAACCGTTTTTGTAGCATATCCATCAACATGGTACCTGACCTTCCATTCTACACTTTCACACAGGATTCCAGCTCGCGGCTCTGAAGGTGGTAAGATCCATAATTTGGTCGGTTTGAACTGTTCAAATTGTTTTGTGAAGAGAGTAAACAACCCTCACTCTTAGCTGCTGCAACTGATGGGTGATTTTGCTGTTCTGGAAGAGAAAATGGCAGGCCTGTTGTATGCATTGTAGATCACATAATTTATACTATGCATATTTTCAGGGATACCTTTTTGGTCATGTTGTTAACTGATACAGACTTTAATTTTTGTAGTTCAAGAGGAAGCCATCAAAACACAAGGGGGGAATTCTTTGGTTTTTAAGTTACCAGGTGGGAAGAGCTAAGGCGTATTTCAATAACGAGAAGGAAGAACATTCCCAAGGGCATCTCTTACTGTGTCTAGAAAAAAAAAATAGAATGATTTATACCAGTGTTTCTCAATCTTGCCAGCTTTAAAATGTATGGATTTCTAGGCTGACCGGGGAATTCTGGGAGTTGAAGTCCAGACATCTTAAAAGTTGCCAAGGTTGAGAAACACTGATTTATACCTTTGGAATCTGAGTAGTTGCAGAATCATTCATAAGCATTACAGTAGCAGGTTCAAAGTTACACAGTGCTAAGCTACAGGATATAGCTAAACAAAGTTGTTTGGGGACAACGTAAGAGTTAAATCAATGGCAAGGAAACAGGAAAAAGTATCCCTGTTTGCAAATGCTAAAGATTCAATACTTTTATAGGTCATGTTCATTTCAAAAACTAAGCTGACATGTTTAACCCAGTGAGCTTTTCAAGATTGTGGCCTTAAAGCATGGACTATTTCAAAGACAAGAGGATGGGGGCATACATTCCAAATTGCTTCCCCTCTTACCTTTTTTTTTTTTTTTTGGTCAAAGGTTTTCCATCCTATTTCTCCTTCAGATGATGTCACCTATTGCTTTTTTCTATCTTTCTCTTCCAAAATAAATAACGAGTTTCTTGCACCTTGCTATCATAGGGAAGATTGAGAACAAAAAAGAAGAATTGGAAGTAATCTCTTCCTTTTTCTTCTGCTTCTTGTCAAAGTGTGTGTGTGTGTGTGTGTATCTTGGACTGACCTTGACCTCTTGCTAGTTGGCCATTTTTTAGCTTGAATCACAACCAGAGGAAAAGGTGCAGAGCGATAGTTAGAGTGTAGCTATCATGAGCTTGCAATTTGCCAACTCTTCCACTACTTTGTCTTCCTAATCATGTTTTTTTTTTTTAATAAAGCATTGTCCTCTAAGGGGCTGTGTAACTCCGTGCTGCCAGTCTATACAAAGATTTTTTATTATTCCTCCGTTTCCACCCACTAGAAAGCACACATCTAACATACACACAAATGCACATGTCTATGTATATATGCGTAAATGTATATGTGGCATGCTAAACTTAATGCAGGTTTTCTGTTATTGGTGTTGCTATTGTCACGATCAATCCAGCTTCTCAGGACCTTAATGCCGCTTGCTCTCCAACTGTTTCCTTGCCTGAATAAGATGCCATTGCTTCTTCTGTGACATGGTGTTTAATTTTAATTTCTCCTGGGCTCCTTTTCCTTTCTCCTTTGTTTAAAAGAAGCAAAATGTGTTTTGAATGTCTGCAGACTTCCTTTTAACAAGCATTTCAGACATCCTGTCACTTGTCGTCCTCCTCCCTCCCTCCCGCCCCCCTTTTCCTTGCTCCCTTGATATGCTAAAAATGCAAGTTGGCAAGGGCTTTGAAATATAACTTGTCCCAACAGGGTATCTGTTTCCTTAGTGACAGCTCCAATAACAGTGCACAGCAGGTGTAGCCAGGATCTTCTCAGGTTAATAGGAAAAGAAATGAGCTTGCTGGCAAGTGGGACAGATGATAAGGTATTTTAGGTTTTTTTTTTAATTTATATTACTTTTTTGTACCTTTCAAAACATAACTGTGTTGCATTCTTTCATTTAAAAAAGAATACTTCTTTCCAAAGGTAAAAGAATTCTGTTTTGCTGTTGAATGAATGCAATGCAGGTCCAGAGAAAGGACTGTAGAATTTTGGTTTCGCATATTTTCCATTGAAAAAATAAGGGCTCACAATAGCATTGAATTTGCTGCCTGAACTGGTGCCTAGATTCTCATTGACAACTAACGTTTTGTTATGAGAAAGAACAAATGAAGCTGTTAGTTGCGCTATTGGCCAACCTAATTCAACACTGTCTTCTTGAGCTAGCATTGGGGGCATGGTAAATAACCTGGAAAGGAAGTACGAATGTATCAAGATTTGCAAATGAGTGATAGGCAGAGACTTGCCAAATAGAGGTTAAATTTTGGGTGGATTTCCTACCATAGTTCAAAGTGACACCAAAAGATAGGTATGGCCCAGCATTGTCCTTTCTCAGGTCCCTCCAAGAGTTGTACAGTTGTAACACAGAACGTGATTCAGTAAACCCTAATAATTCAGAGCAAACTGGATAGAGCAGCTGTGGCTTAAGAATAATCTCCAAATATCTAATTTAAAGAAGGCCTTTCTTTTTCTTTTTTTTGGGGGGGGGGGGGTGTGAGATAAAAACTCCCGATCTTTCTCTTAGATGGGAACTTTGTTTTAGAGCAATTGGCAATTGAGCCTGGAACTTTCTATATGAAAATCTCTAATACACTATGATCTCTCTCCTAATTGGACAGGAGGTTGCTTCAGTTACTTTTAGGCAGGGGTGTAGAG
>JANHFK010005307.1:56579-67574 GCA_036250565.1 Sibynophis collaris | reverse complement strand
TCTATCTATCTATCTATCTATCTATCTATCTATCTATCTATCTATCTATCTATCTATCTATCTATCTATCTAATCCAAATGAAGCCCACTTTGAGGTACATTTAAGATCCAACAGCAAAATAGCTCTAAGGTTGCACACAAAATATTTTACAAGGTGACTCTTTCATTGGCTTTTGCTGAGTTCTTCCTACTGTCAAATTACTAATACAAATATCAGTTTTGTGCTGAAGGAGAAGCTTCTTCTTTAATTAGGGCTCAACAAACATAGACCATACACAAAGAGAAATCACTAAGGTCTCCCTCCCCTGTAACATTGTACTTTAAACCCTGAAATTCCCAGTGTTTGTCTATTTTAGCAGCAGTGTATTCCATCATCCTATCCTTGCCCTGCTTTGTGTCAACCTGGTATTTTCAACTACAAACAGCTTACTTCTGTAACCTGAATATACTTTTTATAAACCTGCAGATTTCTTGGAAATCAAATGAATTTAAGTAATCAAGAGGGACCTAGTGGCTTACATTGTCAGAACTTTCCTCTGAGGCAATGCTTGGCAAATTATTTACAAATCCCCAAATGACTTTTTTGGAAATTTGTGTGATGTATAACCAGTGGTGAAATCCTTTTTTAAAAAAATATTGGTTCTATGGGTGTGACTTGCTGGGCGTGGCAGGATACTGCAAAATCTCCATTCCTACCCCTCTCCAGGGGAAGGATACTGCAAAATCCCCATTCGCCCTCCACTCTGGGACCAGCCAGAGGTGATATTTGCAGGTTCTCCAAACTACTCAAAATTTCTGCTACCGGTTCTCCAGAACCTGTCAGAACCTGCTGGATTTCATCCCTGCCCGGGGCGGGGGGGGAGAAGGGGCACAAGAGGCATCCCTAATCTTCATTTTCGCTGGCAGAGGGCTAGCAAAACAAACTACATTTCTGTGATTCCAAATCACAGAACAGATTTTAATTGATATTCTCATTCCCAGACAATAATAAGATCAGAGTATAGTCTTCCTTCAGAATTCAAACTTCCAAATAATTCCCCCAGTGATTAAAGCTGCATTTTTATTGTTGCTGCTGACACCATCAGACATGAGTTATAATCTGTAATATTATCCAGAAAATATTGAATATTCTGCTGAGGAATCCGTAAAGAATTTTGGATAAGGAATTTTTCAATCAAGAAAGCTTCAGAGCCATACCTCGATATTTTTTTTTTAACTGACAAGCTAATTGTGTGCATGTCATCACAATAAGGGACTCGTATGCCTAAAATAACAAACTTGATTGCAAAACAAAAATTTGGATTTTTTTTTTAAATACAGAGTAAACAAACAAGCAACACCCACCCACTCCTAAATAAGTAGTCTCAGTTTCCGTGCATTTCAGCATGGCGTCTTGTGGGATATTAATTGCACAAAATGAAAACACAGATTGCTTGTTATGCACAAAATTATCAACTCATTTTCACTATTGCCAAAAATTATTTTGATGGACAGCTATTTTTCTAAAACGGTAGAGGGCCATGATGGCGAACCTATGGCACGCGTGCCACAAGTTTGCACACAGAGCCCTCTCTGTGGGCATGCCAGCTTTCACCCCAGCGCAGCTCCACTGCGCATATATGCAGCTTCCACTGGCCATCTGGTCTTTTGTTTTCTGCCATGCATGCGTGGGGCCTCGCTTTGGCTTCCAGGTTGATGCAGGAGGCTATCAGGGCTGCGTGCAGCCCTCCTGTGTCCTATTTTGGGCCTGGAAAGCCTCCTGCACCAACCTGGAAGCCTGGAACCTGGAAGCAGGGCACGTGTGCAGGAGGCAGCTTGATTTGCATTTGGGGTGTTTGGGCATGCAGACATGCATTCACAGGCATGCATATGTGCTTTGGGCACTCGGCACCAAAAAGGTTAACCATCTCTAGTATAGGGTCTCCTGCCTGAGCAGAACGGAATGGGACAACTTGCCACAGCCAACTCGCCATGGCCAACTCACCATGGCCAACTTGCCCCAGTCCATTCACCTTGGCCAACTTGGCATGACCAGCTCACTGCAGCCAACTCGCCATGGCCAACTCACTATGGCCAACTCACCATGGCCAACTTGCCACAGTCCATTCACCTTGGCCAACTTGGCATGGCCAACTCACTGCAGGCAACTAGCCATGGCCAAATTTCCACAGTCCATTCACCTTGACCAACTTGCCACAGCCAACTCACTGCAGCCAACTCGCCATGATCAGCTCGCCATGGTCAACTTGCCATGGCCAACTCACCATGGCCAACTTGCCACATTCCATTCAAGTTGGCCAACGTGCCACAGCCAACTCACTGTGGCCAACTCGCCATGGCCAACTCACCATGGCCAACTCACCATGGCCAACAGAAAACAAAAAACCAGCTGGCAGTCCATTCACTTTGGCCAACTTGGCATGGCCAACTCATCGCAGCCAACTCCCTGCACTTGCCATGGCTAACGTGCTGTTTGACAACTTGCCGTGGAGCAATTTAACAAGTCTATTTAATTATTTAAAACAAATAAGTGTTTGCAATTCCTATTTCATTCTGTCCCTCCTTTTGCATCCTTTCTTTAATGATTCTATTCCATTATTTATTTGATATTAGTGTAACACATAGTGAGTTGGCTGTGGCAGATTGCCCGTGGCAAGTTGGCCATGGTGAGTTGGCTGAAGTGAGTTGGCTGTGGCAAGTTTGCCTAGCACCTTGTAAGCCGCCCTGAGTCTTCGGAGAAGGGCGGGATATAAATCAAATTAAAAAAAAAAAAAAGTTTCTTCTTTGAGAAGGAGAAGTACCATAATCTTCCACAAGTAGTACATTCCCAGTACATGTGAATCTGTCTCTTGGTAATTAAACGTCAGCATTTAAATAAGCTTCATAAGGAAGTTGGCTCTATAAGCTTCCTTATATAGCAGTTTTCACAAATGGCAGTGCCTGGGCTGGAAAGGCTCATATCAAGGATCTATCAAATCATGAGTACATTTCTTTTAAATACTTCCCGCCCCCATCTCCAGCAAATTGCAAACAGCTTTCAAAATCTTTCGTTTCTCTACTTGTGGCAAAGTTGAAGTGATTTTTCATATGTTCTTCTGATTTCATAGAACTACAGTAGTTCATACCGGTAATTATTGGATCCATTCTTGTGTATGTGGCCTTTACCTTTGAACAGTTTCGTTTATCACTCTAAAGAGATATTGAGGTTTTGTAGAACAGAATCAGGAAACACCCTTTTATTGGATAGGCTCAGATATTTATCTTACCTTTTTTGTTTTTTGCTTTTGAATGTTACAGTAATAATAGTAAAAAAAAAAACCAAAAACCCTTATTCTGGTAAATGTCTCTAATAGAAATACAATACCACTAGTTGCTGCTTAGAAAAATATTGCAGTGTAGCCCAGCTCCTTGGGAAAAAGCAATATCCCAACCCATTCTAGTTCTATTGGTATAGATTGCCCATCTCTATGAGAAACTGTGTTTTACTCATACCGTAGTAGGGGTATATTATTATGCTAAGCAAAAAAGTTACATTATGGTTCGTATTTATCTGAGCCAAGCTTTATGCCTGTTTCAGTGTAACAATGTGCACATCAGCACTCAAGACCTACTCCTAGACAGTGGTCCTTACACTAGTAACTCAAAATCCATAAGGATTTGGTGCAAAGAACATTATGGCGGCCATACTTATAAGTATTGGGGTTGTGTAGGAGACACTTGCAACCAAATGTAGACTTCTGTTATTGCAGACTTCATTATGCTCTCCCTACTTCTGGAAAAGCTGCCCCATGTCACATTCTCCTGATTGTCAGTGTCTGTCTTCTCATAGAACAGGAGTCCCCAAACCCCGGGCCACGGACCGGTACCAGTCTGTAGCCTGTTAGGAACCGGGCTATGCAAGCAGCGGGCAAGTGAGCGAAACTTCATCTGTGCATGTGTGCGATCTAGGTTGCGCACAAAACCATCCCTGCTGTCACAGAACACCTGTGGACATATATAGTAATACTTTTGTGCTCCACCAAGCAGACTACTATTGAGTATAACCGTTGCTTGTTTGTAACTTATGGGGAAGCTGTAATAAATTTGCTTATCCTCGCCAACAGAAGGGGAGATTACAATAGTTGCATATAAAAAAGAAGAGAGATTCTGGAACTCATGATGGAAAATTATTTTGCCCTAAGTGATCTGTCTCCAGTATACCTGTAGTACTGGCACATCAAGGAGTCTTTGAATAGAAAGCAAGAATAGGAGTTACTCACCGTATAAAGTGTTGACAGTTAATGCTTCCCGGTACTTTTTTCTTAGCATAATTATGTGTTAAATGCATTTTTTTTAATGGCCAACAGCTGCAAACACATGCTTGTGTAAGTGTGCATGTGAGTCCCCTTGTGTTTTTTGTTGTTGTCTACAGAAGAGAATTCTTTTTTGTGTTCCCTGGTCAGCTTGCTTATTGGATTCTCACCCATTTATGACACTGTTCCAAATTGCTGGATAGGGATGGCCACCTGCTTCTGGTCTACTTTTGTCTTCCATTCTTTTAATTGTGTCATCCTATTTTAGTGAAGGGTATGTTTCCTGACTTCAGGCAATTTTTACAAGTTTATTGAACATATTTTTTATGGGGAATTCTGGCCCTGTTGAACAATCTGGCCCTGTTGAACAATCATTCTTTCTGTCCTGCCTTCCTGCTTTTCCACACCTCCTCCCATCGGCTCTCTGCCAAAATTTCTTTCCTCTAGGGCAATGTCTCACAACCTCGGCCACTTTAAGATGGGTGCATGCTGGGAGTTGAAGTCCACATATCTTAAAAGTTGCTAAAGTTGCTCTAGCCGGTAATGGATTGTCATTCTAACCAAGGTCTGAGTGCAGGACAAAGCCCTTCCAAGTTCTGCTTATTGACATATCCAGCTGATTGATTGGCACATGTAATCTCTTTACAAAATCATTTCCTTTTCAGCACTATATAGTGTGTGTGTGAGTATGTGTGAGTGTACTTAAGAGAATTATTTCTTGATAATAATATATTGTGACTTCTTTCCTCATTAGATGATGTTCATGTTATATTCCAAAGAGAAAGAAAATGTCATGTCTTCCAAGATGGCATTCTTCATATTTTAAACAAGTCATTGGTTAGATTCATGCATCTGTTTAAGCCATAGTTTCATGAATAAACCACAATATACTAAGTTTATGAACTACAGTGACAGTGTTC
Source organism: Sibynophis collaris (assembly GCA_036250565.1). Lineage (NCBI taxonomy): Eukaryota > Metazoa > Chordata > Lepidosauria > Squamata > Sibynophiidae > Sibynophis > Sibynophis collaris. Next base: position 62,362 of record JANHFK010005307.1, on the reverse strand, counting down.
ACTCAGTACTGATGGACCAAACCAAACAAATTACCTTTGGGCTAGTGGTTAAGGCATCAGGCTAGAAATTAGGAGTCTGGGACTTCTAGTCCCATTAAAGTATGAAAGCCAGCTGGGCAACTTTGGATCAGTCATTCTCTCTTAGCCCAAATCACCTCACATGGGATTTTCTGGGGGAAATAGGAGGAAGAAGTATTATGTATGTTCTCCACCTTGAATTATTTATAAAGATGGAATATGTATTTTTTTTCCCAATCTATGGCTTAAATGGATGATGAGCTCAGCCATGGAATTGTGAAAAACAGAATTCTTGGAGGCGCTTTGGCCTTGGAAGCCAGGACAAAGTGAGAATTTCTACGTCTTTCCCTCTCTGTGGTGGTTCTCAACCAAGGTCCACCCGAGTTTGGCTCTGTTACTTATTTTAGCTCTAGCGCTTCTCTCCAGCACCAGGGGAAGGCCAAGTGTGGACAAATGCCTGTGGTGGGTTCCCTGGGGGGAGGGGGGTCGCAGTTAAGTATCCATGGAGGGCCAGCCACGGACGAACACCCATGGTGGGTCAGCTGGGTCAGGGAGCTGCGGTGAAGTGGGCATGATCATGTGTCTGTGATCAATTGTCCTAGACCTAGACTTTCCTTCTTTCAACAACATGTTACACACTGACTTCTTCCCAGAAGCATATGAACCAAGTTTAGCACACACACACAAAAGAAGCATTTAGGTTCACTACTGGCCCCCAGACAAGCTCCTTAACAGGTCTATGAGCTGACTGATGCTTAGCCAAGACATTGCACGTCACAGAACACTTTTTATCTTCTATAATAATAATAAAAGAATTCCAGTTATTGGATAAGAAGAGAGGTTTTCACCATAAGTTCTATTTGAAGTTAGTCTGCAATTAAGTAATTGGTTGTTTGATTTATTTATTTATTGCCAGTTTAAAAACACTTATTGACAGAAAGCTATAAAAATGGGAGAGGAATCCTTTGGCCATACAGTAATTATAATGGAAGCTCCAGTAGATGCGTTGAAATATATTCTTCAGTTCTAAGAGTGAAAATGATAAAAGGTACAGAAAGCCTACTCCTCAGAACTGTTTCTTTTTCTAGAACCATTTTAGTCTGGCTTTTGGGCAAGATAGGCTACAGAGTCTGCTTTGGAAGATTAGAAGAAATTAGATAACATGCGTATGTCTCGGCTGATTTGTCTGAATCTTGTGGTGCCTTTCAGGACCATCTGCCATGATTGCTTCTGAACGAATTGATGTAGTTGTTTTGCAGTGGCTTCAGTCTTTCCTGTAGAGGCAACTTCCAAAAGGTGGTGCTGAAAACAACTAGCTTGATCCTATGGCCATTAGCCTATATCTGTGATGGCGAACCTATGGCACGTGTGCCGGAAGTGGCACGCAGAGCCATCTCTCCGGGCACGCCAGCCATCTCCGGTTGCTTTTCCGATTTCCGTCACGCACTTGTGCGCCAGCCAGCTGGGCTTCATGCATGCAGGAACATGCACATGCACGCTGGCCATGTGGTCTTCACTTGCGCATGTGGGCCAGAAACCGGAAGACCAGGTGGCTGGCTTGCAGGCCGGGGAGCTGCTCTTCCAGTTTCCAGAGCTCACACACACACACACACACACACACACACACACTGAGGAGCTGCTCTTCCGGTTTCTGGCACTCCCCCACGCGCGTACACGCTCCCATTTCAGCACTTGGCGCCAAAAAGGTTCGCCAACAGTAGCCTATATGGTGTCCCATAGAGTTCTGTTTTGTCCCCTATGCTCTTCAACGTTTCTCTAAAATTGCTGGGGGGGGAGGGGGGGAGAGGGAGTCATCCAATGATTTAGAGCAGAAGTGCTGTGTGATTCTTTTGTTCCTAGCTCTGCAGCTTCAAGAAGAAACCAGTACCCTTGAATGCAAGTTAAATTCAGGGATTAATTGGATGAGGGAAATTACAGCTAGCTGAAATTCTATTCAGACAATAGACAGATGCTGTTAAATTACTAACAAAGGGAACTTTGGAATTAAGACTCGGTCTGTTTTGAGTAAGATTTCATACCCTCCGAAACAAGTGTGCAGTTTGGGACTGATCGTTGATCTTCAACTATCACTGGATTTGTGGGTAGTAACTAAGTCCAGGAGCATACGTTACTGGGATTGCATGATCCCACACTAAAAGATTTGCACTGGTTTGTCAGTGGGGCTTAGAGCGCACATTTTAAGGTATTGCTATTGATCTTTAATGCAGTTTAGGATTTGACTGAGGAACTGCCTGTCCATTAGAAATTGTCTCTGTGTTTACATCTGCTGGAAATATCCCACTGAAATTGCTTCTTGCTCAAGTAGAAAGGTGAGGTATAACAAGTAAATAATATTATGGCAGAAATAAGACTAAGATCCCAGGTTCTCTAAGACTAGGGAAGCCAAGCGGAGAAATCCAGGTACCCCATGCTAATGATTTTTACTTTATAACGATTCCCATAAAAGAATGTTGTTGAAAGGGGTTTTTTTTCCATGTGCATTTATGTAGGAGAATTAGCATGCAAAAGCACTAAAGCCCTTTAAGGAGCCAGTATTGAAGCTGTAGGAAAGGTATAATCCTATGCTCAATATTGGAGGATGTGGAGAATCATTTGAAAGAGAAGGCCTATTTTCAACAAGTAAGCACATTGTTGGGGCTACTGCAGTGCAATAGATGGGCTCAGGATACTTCCCAATACTTGAAGCATTTCTCTCTGAATCTGTATGTTGAGTGATGTGACTGAGCTCAAATCCTTTGACGAAAGTACTTCTACTACAGCTTTCCTTCAATCTGGTTGAAGGGGGATGCATCATTACAAATTTGCAAAGAATATCCACCTCCTAGCAAGGGATGTACAGGAACTGGAGTTAACAGTTACGGAGCAGTAGTATCTGAGTCAGTAACAAATATTTTCCTTCCTTTCTCCTGTGTTAAACTCTGTATTTAGTGCTTAAATCCCGGCAGCTGAATGTCAGTTGCAACAACTGTAATAAATATATTTAATTACTCTCCTACCCATTTGTAAGCCTGCCTTAAAGCAAAACCCTGGTCACAAATGCACTCAGTTGTAACTTTTCTCACTTTTCATCTTTTGGAGATGGGAGTGGAGCAGTTGTGTTTACCTGCAGCTTGGTCATAAACCAGTTGTCCCAGGCCCCTAACCTTTCCTCATGCTATTGAGAGATAAAAGGGTATATTTATCCAAGAAAGCTCTCTTCCTGTATAATAGACCTTGCTTTTGTGAATGTGAACACCCCAGAAGTCTACCATTTGGTTCCAGCCAGGTTGTCAAATCATCCAGAGTGATGTATATGTCATGTCTGATCACCATTGATTTGCCCAGGGTGCTTCCTCTCACATCTCCACAACCTCTGGGTTTCTCACCCATGGATCCCACCTGCCTATATATCCATAGACTTCCCTTCTTGTAGCAAAATGGCTGTTCTGCAGGATCCCTTAGGATGCCTTCCTTCTTTCCGTAATAGCTGCCTGCCTTGTTTTTGCTATCTTTTCAAATGTAGAAATAGTATATGGAGAGCTTTTTTTTTTTACGATCAATAAATTGAGGGTGGGGAAGAGAGATCCCGGAATGCTTAACCACAAAAGAGGGTTTAGTATCTCATAAAATGAAATGCATATCTATAAATATATATAGAACTATATAGGTATATATCGACTCTTTTCTCCTCCATGGCTGCCGTTCCTTCTGCAGTGGCCTTGTTGATGTGTCACTTCCTGAAACATAGCTAGATCTGAGGTTCCAGCCCTTCTTTTGCCTGGCAGAATTAATAGGCTTGAGGGGGTGTTGTGAAATATGGAGTGATGTATCCTCTTGACTGGTAAGCCAACGAATAATTCACCGAAGTGCTCCTGTGAGCAGGTCCTCACAAGCTAGCATTTTACCTGTCCCGTGGTTCCCGTGGTCCTGTGTTGGCTACCACAGGCCTGGGTGAGTTTTGTGGCGTTTCATCTTTGTATTCTTCTATTTTTAAAACTTTAAAAATGAATAAATACACGAAACCCTGCCACTTAGCAACTTGTTCTTTCAGCCACTGTTCTTACCAAACATATAATGTGCCTTTTTATTTATGCTGCAAATGTAACATTAAAATATTAACAAAAATAAGATCGTTTGTAGTCTCTCTCTCTTTTTTTTTTTTTCCTGCTTGGGTGGTTCATGAATTATTATCTCCAAAAGACAGGACATATCTACTTTTTACTTTCCTTCTCTTGCTGCTCTCTGCTTGGTGTTTTTTCCTCCAGGGCCTACTATTTTGCCTTTAATGTAAATTAAGAGTAGGAAGTTAATGGTGTGATTTTTTTCCCCTGTAAGAGGAAAGAAGAACCATTTGCAACTAGAGTTCTACTTAGAACTGCCTCTTTTTGTCATCTTCTTCTGATTGCTGTATGAATGGAAACCCATCAGGCTGCTGCCAAAAATATTTTGAAAACTGCTGGCATTAAAACCTATGTTTCTGGGAAGCCTTGGCTTCCTCTAACAGTTGTCAGGAGTGGTGAACTGTGAAAATATATCAGTGTATATTTTTTTTCTCTTAAGAAGCACTATCCGTCTTTTGCTGACTGTTACGCAGGTGTTGCATTGTGAAGTAGAAAAGTAGACAGCCTAGCCAGAATTCTGTACTTAACAAGAGTCTTACATTTTTTGAAAGCCATTTTGTGACAAATGCTCTGGAATTCGTGGGCAACCAAATCTGTATAGATCAGATTCTTGAAATGGAGAATTTCTGTCTCCCTCATCTTCTTCCCACTGCTTTTAGCTGGGGTGAGGGAGGCAAAGAATGTTGGCATATTATAACTAAAGCTAGATGAAAGAAAAACATGTTACGTTGCCTTACTTCACACTTATGCCGTTCACCAGGATATGGCATCCACAAGAACCTCACAAATAAATGGAGTTTGTGAGACAAAAGAAATGGCTCTTACCCCCTGGCTAGGCAGAAGTCTCTTTGTACTGTCTGTCAAAGGAACTGACAGCCTGAAATAATAACAGCTGATGTTACAATTAATAACACCTGCTCTCAACCAGGCAAGTGCCTCTGAACCAGATCCTCAAAAGCTGTAGCTATCTAAGCATTTCTTGCATGTAGAATATTTCTGCTTAAAAGTATTTCATTACAAAACCACTTTAATGTCTGCTTAACATGAACCTGCTTTCAGGCAGGGCCAAGGAGTCCCCTGCGGATTTTACTCGGCTAGTTGCAGTGGGGGCAGTGCTCATCTCTGTTTCAAGGCCACTGAGCCAGCGCTGCCCAAATAATTTCCGCAGTCATGTGACCACCATGACATCACAGAGCGCTGTTACCTTCCCACTAAAATGGTACCTATTTATCTACTTGCATTTGTATGTTTTCGAACTGCCAGGTTGGCAGGAGCTGGGGTGAGGAGCTCAGATCTTGAACCAGGGCCAACAAGCCCATTGTCTTAACCACTGAGCATCCATGCCACCCCTTTCAGGGCCAAGAGCAGGGGGGAAAACCTAAGAGTGGCTTTGTGGCACATTCTGTTTTTATTTGAATTGGATATTGCTGTTCACTAACTATAACTAACTAATAACTAGTTACTAACCATAACTAATACAAATCTCACAATGATGCACAAATACATATAGTAGTGATGGTTAACCTTTTTGGTGCCAAGTGCCCAAAACGTGCATGTGTGCGCGTGAATGCACATGCCCAAACCCCCAAAATGCAATGCGAGCTGTCCCCCGCGCGTGTGCCCTTCTCCCCCCCCGTACCCTGT
>JANHFK010005307.1:7136-21868 GCA_036250565.1 Sibynophis collaris | reverse complement strand
TAACAACCAGGTTACTAACTTATCATCTGCAGCGATTCACTTAACAACTGTGGCAAGAGAGGTTGTAAAATGGGGCAAAACTCACTTAATACATGTCTCACTTAGCAACAGAAATGTTGGGCTCAACGGTGATCATAAGTCTTGATCATAAGCAAGTCTTGAGGATTTTTAAAAATCCATTATTTTAATGATAGAACACGGACAGTCCTATGGACAAGGGTAACATTTCCCCCATTTATTGGTCAGTCCGTGAGGTTCTCCAGGAAAAAGCGCTGCAACTGGTTCATAAAACTGTTCATGCTCAACCCAAGAAAATTAAGACTCCATGAAACTAAAAAATGAAGGGTTTAATGTGCAAAGAAAGAAGAATGAATCCCAGGACCAATTGCAGCATTGGTTTACTGACTGGATTCACTCATCGCAATAAACCATAGTTTATTTCAACCAAGGTTTCCTGACTCAGCAAATATGACATAGTTCATGTGACGTGGCAAGGTTAATTTAGCATTATTCATGGCATTGGTGAAATCCTTTTTTTTTTTACTACCGGTTCTGTGGGCATGGCTTGGGGGGCGTGGCAGGGGAAGGATATTGCAAAATCTTCATTCCCACCCTGCTCCAGGGGAAGGATACTGCAAAATCCCCATTCCCTCCCCACTCTCTGGGGGAAGGATACTGCAAAATCTCCATTCCCACCCCACTCTGGGACCAGCTAGAGGTGGTATTTGCTGGTTCTCTGAACTGCTCAAAATTTCCACTACCGATTCTCCGAACTACTCAAAATTTCTGCTACTAATTCTCCGAACTACTCAAAATTTCCACTACTGGTTCTCCAGAACCTGTCAGAACCTGCTGAATTTCACCCGATTCATGGGTAACATCTTCCACAGGCCTATAATGTTACATTTCCAACTGTCCATCATGTTGATATCAGAGGGCTACTTTTGCAATGGCTTATCATTCCTCCCTTACCTTTTTCCCCCTTTAAAGCAAGCAGTTCCAATTTCAATGGGGGAAACTCACATAGGAACCCCACAAAGGTCTAAATCATTGAATATAAGGAAGGGGGATGTTAATCCCTCCAAGTAATCCCCCCTTTAGGATATGAAAAGAGATTAAAGCAGCTTTATGTTGCTGTCAGGAAGGCTATACTATATAGCTTATCCAACAGCTGTGCCTATGCCTAGCAGATTAGTGGCAGCCCCCCGGGGGTTTCTTAGTTTGTACCCAGTCACATTACTACAGCACAAAGCATGCGTTCCTATTTTAGTTAAAGCACTCTCAGCCCCAACCTACCCTATTACCCAGTCTTGGATCCATAGTAAGTATACAGGCAAACTTGACTATTGGCTGGATGTATATCAGTCACTTAGGCAAAATAAGTCACCACTTAATGTAACTTAGGATCTCAGTTGCTTTTGTCAACTTTTCCATGTATGGGAGGAAGTCAAAGCCTGTGCTTAGAATACTTTTAATGTATATTTAGGCAATTTGTAGGCTTCACCTTTTACTCTGCAGATTATTAATGTTTCCTGTGCTTTGTAATTGCTATTTTATTTTAGTAAGACGATTCTGAAGTTCTACTTCCCTAAATAAATATTGGAAACATGAGTGTGCGCACAGACACAACGTATGTCTACATTTCCCAGAATAAATACCACTGAGATGGTGGCTAAGCCTAAGCCTCTCTTGGCAGATTGGGTGATAAATGTTTTCTTTCATCCCACCCACACAGATGCAATTGTGCACCAACTGCAGTTAACATATTTTTATTACTCTTATTACTTCACAGAAAGTCACAAAGCCAGCTCTCCTTTACTTCATCACCTCCTCGTTTCTTCTTCATATTGGTGGTGTTAAAGAATTATCAAGACCTGGCATAGTTCAATAAAGATTATGTGCTATCCATAGGCACCTTCCTTGGTACCAGCCAGAGTCTCTGCTTCATCTGATTTTCAGTGTTTTAAAATGTTTATTTTTTAAAAAAAATGCTTAATCTGCCATGTCTCGTGGCACAAAGTAACAATATTCTTAGGAAATAAAAATAAGTTGTAAAAGGGCTTGAACCCTCCTTTCAAAATTGCACATGTATTCATTAGTTCAAGAAGGTTACTCAACCCAGCTTAGCGCAGTGTACAAACTCTTCCTTAAAAAGTTCTTCAGAGCATGTGGGGAACATGAACATATCTAACAGCAATTCTTTAAAGCAGGCTCTGTGTTCCTGGATCACAGATAGATGCCTTTGGGTCTCAGAGATAAATTGGTGGCATTTCATTGAAACAGAGGAAGTTATTTTGGTTTTACTAATCTTTTTATATATTTATTTTTATTTGGTAGTGGAAAAGGGTACATGAAATGAACATACATTGACAATCTACATTACATCACACGTTACATCATTTGCATTTTATTTTCAGCGTTGGTTCTATCCACATATTAATACTCAAAAGATATCCGCATCTTGAAATCACAGAAGGCATCTTAGATATGACAGAGGGAGCAAGCTTTTTCACTGGCAGAATCGGAACTAATTCTGTTTCTGCTTAAGTCTCCAGTTCTCTGCGGTGCTGTGTGAATGTCCTTTCAGTGTCTTGTGTAAATTCTTTGCTTGTCTATCCCAGATCAGGACATAAGCAACGAATCCCTCGGAAGAAAACTGTCTGAACTGCGTTTGTATTGCGACGTGCTGACACAGCAAGTGCTAGCTGTGCAGGATGCAACACAACCTCAAGACAATGGATCTCCTTTGGACATCCAGGTAGGGTGGGAGAGAATCCAGAGCAATGACAGGTTTCTGGTTTTTGCATGTTCCAGCCAAGACTGGTAAGAAATCTTTTGGAATATTAATTCTCTGACGACATAAGCAAGTTTACTTCTGATCACTTTAGGGCAGGGATGGGAAGCTGAGACCCCCTCTAGATCTTGTATGAGAGCCAGTGGGAGTTTGTAGTCCAGAGGTCTCAAGAACCAGGTGACACAATCAGTCATTGGGTAGTGCCTTGAAATTAAGCCCACATAGCAATCCAAATATCCAAGAGCCACTAAGGATTCTAAATCTGTTTTACGCATATGTAAAGCAGATATTCCTATGTTTTGGAGGTGATCTGACATAAAAGAAGCAGGGCTGATCCAAGACATCTTTTCCTTTTGCTTGGAACATCCAAATGCTGCTACAATTTGCGTTTATCAACAAAGGTCACAACCCACCTAGAATTACTTTGCAAACCCCATTTAACCAAATGACGTCTACAGGTTTCATTAAGGCTTGAATATATATCTCACTTTGTCTCCTTTAATGTATTAATGCACCTGGCACAGATCAGGCCCACCTATAAAATTAGACATCACATTCGAAGCAGTCACAAATTCAGCAAAGCGAAATCTGTCAATTGACAGATAAATCTTGGATGCATACTCAAAAGTGCAGCTATTTAATCTTTTGGACGTGGGTGACTTATCAATTGATCCAAGTGCTAAAATAAATAAAATAAAATTCCTCAGGGATTTTGAACAATTTATTCTCTTTCCATCTTTTCATCATTGTTCCAGAAATAATGGCCAATAATTGGGTGGTGGGGCTCTGAGGATTAGGATGGAAAGGCCACCATGCAATAGTGCTGCTTCACTTGTCTGTGCTCTCAACTCCCCACCAGAAGATGAATGAAGCTTCGTCTTTATTACGGGCAACCTGCAGTCAGTTCATCTCCACCCTAGAAGAATGCATGAAATTTGCAAATACTCGTTTGGCTCCTGAGCTGTATCATCCTTCAACCATCCCCGAGCCTTCTGACTTTGTAGGCACTAAACTTCCACATTCCCACCGGGTAAGGCTACTTATGACTTCTTCCTATTTATATTCATTAGTTCTACCCTAATAAGAAGCTCAGTTGGGTTGCTTCTGGAAAAACTGTATTTATGCCACATTGCCAGGAAAGAGATTGTCACGCTATGGTGCTGTTTTTCATTCCCATAGAATTAATCAAGAAGAGGCAACTTGCTTCCACATAAAACCTTTTTACTGCCCTCATAATTTTTGCCCAAAGGTTATGGTATGCGTTTTAGTGCCAAACGTCTGGAGACCACCAAATTGGTAGCCCTGATTTCATTTCTTATGGGAAATAATAACCAAAGAACCATTCTGGAGGCATTTTTACTGAATGCTAAATGAATGAAATCTCAAGAGTGAAAAGAAATTCCTGACTCTGATCATTTTATATTTCATCAGAATTGATGTCTGTGCTGAAAAAGCTCATAATGCCCAAGGCATTTGTCTTTTTGTTTTTAACATGTGAAATGTGTGTCTGTTGATAGGTGTATTATATTATATGTTTCTATAAGTTAAAAAGCCATTCTAATTTAGAAATACTATATATTTGTATTTCTTTGATTTATACATGATATTTTTTTAAAAAAAGATTTGAGGAGTAATCACTTGATCTCAGAATATGGAAAAATCATTTGACAAATGTATTCCTTTCAGTTATCCTGAAGTACTGGCTATTTTAGCAAAGACTAATGGGAGTTGTAGTGTAAAAGGCTTCATGTCGTGGAAAGCTCTCTTAAGATGGGCTGCACCAGTCCATTTTAGATATAAAAGAAACTGCCAGCACTTTGAACCCTTAATTGCACTCATTATGTCTATACTACATTAATGAAAACTATAACAATATATGCAGCTCTGCTGTGGTATACATTCTTTCTTTTCAAATAATTTCATTAAGAATTATACAGGAAAAGAATAAAAGTCAATGCTGTACAATGCAATAAGTATAAAAAGTACAAACATAAATATACAGAAAAAAGAAAGGGGGTGTGAAAAAGGAGAAGAAAAGAAAAAGGAATGAAAAATAAATAAGTAACTTCCCCCTTCATCCTAGCAGGTAAAAACAATTTTAATAACTTATCACCGTCTTTAAGTAAAACATAGTCTCTCTTTTGCCCATAGCTCATCTCTTAGGTAAAGAAAACAGTGCAAATACTCTGTCAGCAGATGTCCAGTAAGGGTAGCCAGATGTAACTAATTTCTTCTATTCACCTTGGCTGAAAAAGTCAATCTTAGAAATCTTTTCTGATTTTTTAATAATACTCTTTAACCCCCTTAAAAAAAGACCCAGAGTTAATTTGCTCTTCATTTCTGTTTCAAAGGAAAAATCCTTCAGAATTTTAACAGAATTCTCTTGAATCCATAAAGTAAAAATTATCCTTTCACTTCTAAAAACTTTCTTAGCAAAGCCCTTTTGCATATCCAGAAGAAAGAAATTGTCCAAATGAGTTTCCTGATTTAATGTCTGTTCATCTCCTTTAGGGAATAAATCATCTATTAGATCCATTTATATTACATTTAAATCAACCTTCAAATTAATTTCATCAATATCTGTTGCAGTTTGCTCTTGTTTTATAATTTCAATAGAACATGCTCTTTCAATTTTATCAAGTGTTTGATTCATTCTGTGCAAAAGCTTGGCTGAGAGGTAGTCAGAAGTTTGCACTAAAGATTTCCACTCCACTTTCTTTACCCTCTGCTTCTGGTGTCCTTATCATTAAAAAAAAATGAAATCAATCTCCATTCTCCCATGAGAAAATATCTTCTAAATAATTCAAAGCTATAATTCCAAATCCTTCTGGCCCCTTAATCCGTCATTAGCTTTCCAAAATCCATACACTAAGCACCCTTTTGCTGTGCAGTCCAAAAAAAATGATAAATTTAAAAAACTTTCTAAAATCAAATTCGCACCATCTTTTAAGAAGACGAGAAGCTCATCCGATGAATTCAGTAAAACCTTACTACTCCAAAGGGTCTTAATCTCTCTATACATGCAAAGATTTTTTTTTAAAAAATCCAAAAAAGTGATTAAGATATAAGGCTTGGTCAAGCTGAGTGTCTATAAAGGCTGCTTTGTGGGTTTTAGCTTGATGTAAATCCTGACTATCAGCCACTACTTTCATAAGCTGACCATAAAAACAACGGTTTCCATGGTCTACTCATGAGGAGCAACTGTCCAGGGTCATGTGGGATGATCTCAACAATCTCCTTTGTTTCGGAGAGATTTTGCTGACTTGGATCCAGTATCCGGTGGCACTTTCCCACACAAAGCTGTGTTGCTAGCTAGCAAAAACTAGCTAAGCATCTGCTCACAGGAAGTCTCATAGGTGCTTACAGGAAGTCTCTACATTCCTTAGAAAAGTTGTATGTTTTGTACCAGTTGGAACAAAGTTGCCATTATACAGCATGGCTTTCATTTTTGATTCTAAGAACTGCCATTTTCATACCTTGATCATCATATTGAGTTAGTTGCCTTTTTTATTACCTAGGAACCGGGCTATGTCTGTCAAGGGATCTATGACATTTCACAGCAGCCAGCTCGCCACAGCCAACTTGCCGCGAGACAGCTCGCTGCGGGACGAAAGTTACACTAATATCAAAGAAATGGTGGAAGAGAATCATTAAAGAAAGGATGCAAAAAGAGGGACAATATCGAAACGTGAATGACAAAAATTAAAGTATTGTTTTATTTATTTTAAATAATTACACTGAATTGCTAAATTGTCCTGCAGTGAGTTGGCTGCGGCGAGTTTTGAATCCTGTTCTGCTACAAACTGCAGTTATCTATAGGCAGCTGGTGAAAGGTGATATGAAGTGTAAAAGTAATTTAGACTTGCTTTACGATGAGAAATAGACTGCTATCTATTTGTGTGTTCGTTTGTTTTTGTTTTTTCGCATAGAACCTCCAGCTCTTAGTTTGCTTCTATTACTGATTTGGCTTGTACCAGTGACTGGGGATAAGGCTCCCTAGTGATCAACAGATTGGGAAAATACATCAGATAAGTAGTTGGCAGATGGTTTAAAAGATGTCATCTGTGAGATTAAGTCCTTAAAACATCTGATAAACTAAAGAGAGTCCGTTTTTCCAGAGACTATGCAGCTAGAGGAAAAAAAGTCAAACTAGGTTAATAATTTTAAAAATCAGAATGTGTAGGGGTACACCTACAGTGATTATCCCCTCAAAGCATTTGGGTTTGTGAAGTTGTACCTATCCATGCACATGCCAATCAGAGTAACAGGGTATTACTTTGTGTTTATGTCCTTCCCATTGTTGTTGGGGGCAATACACTGACTGTGTAAACCACTTAGAGAGGGCTGTAAAGCACTGTGAAGTGGTATATAAGTCTTAAATGCTATGGTATGTGTTTTTTTTCTCCATCCTTCAGGTTAGACGTTCTATGAGCCACACAGGCATAGTTTCCTCAGACAGGTAAGCAGCCAGAATATCTCCAAGGCTTATTTGAGGATTGGTTAACTTTCCTAGAGAGTGTTGGGGCCAGGGGGTGGATTTTTTGGGTTTGTTTTTGTTTTGCCATGGTATTTTGGAAATAATCCCATGGAGTTAAGCATATCCCCTCTTTTTTACTGCTCTCCATGGTCCCAGGCAATAAAAATAAAGAAAGTAAAATATTGAATGTGGGGTAACTTAATTACAGAGGTAACTGGCAGCAGATATATCTCAGTAGAGACAATAGAGGATTTTCCATTAAGCATTAGACCTGCCAGACATCTTTTTTCTCAATTTCTCCCTCTTGCTGGTTACTTCCTTTCCTTAAATGAAGAGGGTTTTTGCTTGCAAAAGAACTCCGAAAGAAGTTGATTAATAAAGTGAGTAGATGCTATTAAAACGTTTTTAATTAAGGAGAGTGGGTTGTATTTTAATTTGACAAAACAAGGCTCTGTGAATGGAAAGTTCATACTTGTCAATTGCCTGAGTTTCAAATTTCCTACAGCTAGTCCTTGTTTACCAACCATTCACTCAGCGACCATTCAACATTTCAGCGGTGCTGAACAAGTGGTACTTAACAATTGGTCCTCAAAAGTTCCAGCATGGCACACCTCCGTGGTCCACGTGATCACAACCTGGCCACTTGACCACTATTAATGCACTCTTCACTAAAGTTGCAGTGCTCCATGGTGATAGGATCACCGTTTGTGATCTTCCCTGCCAGCTTTCCACAAGCAAAGTCAAGCCAGCAAGGAAGATGGGAAGTTGCTTGGTTAAGTCTCCCTCACCTGCAGCCGCCGCCATCAGGTCTAAAACCTCCCATGGGTGTCGCTGCAATCAGTCACGCACCTCCCCACCCAGCGGCAGCTCCCAGATCGAAAGTCACCTGTGCATGCCACATACTTGCCAATCTTGCTTGTGAACCGCCTGAGACTTGCAACTTCCTACCAGTTTGCCCATTGACTTTAGATGTTGGAACCCAGCAGGAAATTGCAAGGAGGCCCTTGCTTAACAACCCGCAATGCTCGCTCAACAACGACAACAGGGACTACTGGGATTGCTGTTGCTAAGCGATGTGGTTTTGTGACATCACACTTTGTGAATGCATTGCTTAGTGACTGAAATTCTGATCCCAATTAACATAGTTAAGCAAGGACGACTTCTAATATGAAATGTTAATCATCCCTGTCTCTGATTTAATCAATAAGAGACATTATTTTTCGAATTCTATTCATTTGGTTGGATTTTGCAAAGGAGGACGTATTTATTTACTTATTCTTTTATTCATAAGTATGAATTCTGCAACGTGTAGTAGAGATTTATATCATATAAATGTATTGGATGTTTAAGCAAAAAAAAAGCAAATGTAATTACTTTAAATTTTAAGTATCTTAACATCTTCTGGGAAACAAATTAAAGCATGGTCCTGCCAGGAAATTTGTGCCTTTCCTTATACTGATAACTTTTTCCTTCAAAAAGTTAAGAGGGCCGTTTCGGAAGACTTAATCAAAGAGGAAATAGCAGAAATCTTGGGTGGGGGGTGGAGCGTCCATGTCATGCTAGACTTTTATTATTTTAATGGAAATGAAAGCTAAGTGTAATTGACTGGATATCATGAGCTTAAAATAAGAGGATTTTAATGAATTCAGAGCAATTATTCTTGCGACAGGAGAAGCAAATGGGAAAAAGAGCTCAACGTACGTGGATTAGTGTTCCTAAAAAAAGGAGAGTCAAAAGGCACAACTGCCGATGATTCCAATTTAAAATTAAAAAAAAAAAAACAGCTTGGAGCACAGCAAAAGAAATCAGCATGACTGCACAAAACATTTAACGAAGATCTGAAAATACTGTAAGCAAGGACTGTTCTAGGACAGAACGGGATGAGTAAAAGACAAAGAAGCCTTGGAGAAGTAGTCTGGAAATAGAAAGCACTCAGGAAAGCTGAAACTCAAAAGGGACTGCCAAGAATAATCGAAAGAACTTCTTTAGAGATCTTCAAAAGAATAAAAGAAAAGAATCAATATAGCAATTATGCAGCGAAGACGGCAAAAATGTAACAGATAGCAAAGAAAAGAAAGAGCAATATTAAACTCCTTCAGACCAAGCTTTCACACTTCTTATAAATTAGCTTGGTGTTTTTCCAATGTGATCATTTTAAGATGTACTGAATTCCCAGAATTCTCTGCTAGCAGGGGAATTCTGGGAGTAAAACTCCACACATCTTAAAGTTGCCAGAGTTGAAAAACACTAACTCAAGAAAGCAGTCAGCACCTTTGTCCCAAAGTTGCTTTTTCAAGAGGCAACTGGACTTTCTGGTTTTTCTTTGAAGACCTTTCGCTTCTCTTCCAAGAAGCTTCTTCAGCTCTGGGTGAGAAGCAAAACGTCTTCAGAGAAAAACCAGAAAGTCCAGTTGCCTCTTGAAAAAGCAACTTTGGGACAACCTTGACCTGGATGACTGAAAATATCCATAGACAGTCAGCAGTCCTTGAATACTAAGCTTAGTAAATAGTCTGAATGAGAGAACAAGGTGAACCCAGACCCAATGGCAGGGCTGCTTGATTTTGGGAACCAAAGGGAAGGTTCAGTTGAAAAAGCAGATTTATAGTCCAACAGTAGCCCTTGATTCCCTTGCGGTCATTACCAGAGGTAGGCTGCTGCTGGTTCGTACTGGTTCGGAAAAACCAGTAGTTAAGATTCTGCGCAGTTCAGCGAACTGGCAAATCCCACCACTGTCTGGCCCAGCCCCTGTTCATTTTTCAGCTTGTTTTCTGGACCATTTTCCGGGACAAAAATAGCCTGAAAAACTGCCAAAAAACAGGCCATTTTTCAGCCGGTTTCAGGCCAGTTTTGACTGGAAAACGGCCTGAAAACGCCCCCCAAAATGGGTAGAGGCGGGGCCAGCCAATGGTGTGATTATCCCCAACTAGCTAAATCCTACCTCTGCCTTTGATGAAGCGAATGGCCAGGAGGCAGGGCTGGATGTGATGAGTGATGTCACCCGCCCAGTCACATGACCCACCGGCCACGCCTACCCACCCAGAGTACGGGTTGTTAAGTTATTCAAGTCCCACCACTGGTCATTACCCTCCAGGTAATGTCTGCATTAACAGCTCATTTCATCTCTATGGCTAGTATCCCACTGCCACCTTTCCTGAACCAGTCTGACTTAGTAACAATGAATCCCCATCTTTGTTTAAATCCCATCTTGACTACTACAGAATGCTTTACACAGAGCTGTTTCTGAGAAGCACCGGAAGTTGTAATGAATAGAAAATGCAGTGATCAGGCTGCTAAACAGTGCAAGATACAAGGAATCACATGATGCCTAAATGGAAAAATCTGCACTGGTTGTCAGTTGCTTACTAAGCACTATTTAAGAGTCTGGCATCGACCATTAAAGACCTAAATGGCTTGGCCTTGCCGTGAATCTGCCTTGTTACTTAGCTCAGCAGAAGAGGCCCTTCTGGAGAACCTTGTGGCTTATGGAAGAGCTGTGTAGTGCTGTCCGTAAGAAAATGTGTTTCTTTGGCCCGCCGTTCATCCAGCCTTCAGAAAAAGGGCCAAAGCCCCATCTCTTCTCACCAAGCTTTTTCCCTTTTAATGGTGCTGATTCTATTAACATTTATTTTACGTCCGATACAATAGCATTGTTTTGATTTTCCTAATTTGCCTTTCTAAATGTGAGTAGCCTTGAATGTCACGTCTGTCTCTATGACTAGTGCCCCAACTGTGACCCAGGATGGAAGCTGGTTATATAAATAAAATAGGAACACGATCGTCAAACATTTTAAAGGACATCACCCAGAAGAAGATTGAGACCTCTGTCGTCTCAGACAGCAGGATGAGGAAGATGGGATTTAAGTATGCACATTCTTAATGAACGTCAGGAAAAACTTCTTGATAGTAAAACAGTGGATCAAATGATCCACCCAGAGAGATGGTGTTCAGGAGACATATTCAAGTGGAGACTAAAAGGCCATCTCCCCCCACCCACCCCCCGTTTTAATTTAGATTCTTGCACAATGGGGATTGGACTCACTGGTCAGATCTTATTGCTGTTTACAGGGCTTGGCCTGCTTTCCGTGCAGCGTAGCTGCTTGCATGAATCATCGGTTTTTGTTAGCCTTGCAAGGTAGCACAACCAGGGATACTAACTCTCTCATTTTAAGGTTCGATTAACAGAATCTTGTCAAGACTGAAAAGTACAGGTGGTCCTCGACTTACGACAATTGAGCCCCAAATTCCTGTGGTTAACTGAGACTTTTCTCAAGTGAGTTTTGCCCCATTTTATGACCTCTCATGCCCTGGTTGTTAAGTGAATCACTGCAGCTGATGTTAAGTTGGTAACCTGTTTGTTAAGTGAACCTGGCTTCCCCATTGACTTTGCTTGTCAGAAGGTCGCAAAAGGTGATCCTGTAACCTTGGGACACAGCAACGGTCCTAAAGTTTGAACTGGTTGCCAAGCATCTGAATTTTGATCACATGATTGTGGGGATGCTACAAAGGTCATAATTGTGAAAAATGGTCGTAAGTCACTCTTTTCAGTGCCATTGTAGCTTTGAACAGTCACCAAACAAACTGTTGTTAAGTCGAGGATGACCTGTATTTCTCCTGTCCTAGAAAACTAGGGAAGGGTCCCTTTCGAAATGCTTCCCACTCCCCTTTTCCTTCTGGGGGCTGAGACATCTCTTTTTTTCTTTTTTTTTGAACAATTTTTTTTAATTGTTTTATAAAAAGAGGGAACAGGTAAAGGCATCCATTCATATAATAACATTGTGTCGTGGTTGGTTACATTTTTTGTACATTTAACATTCTCTTACCTTTAATTCTATTTTCTAAATATATTTAATTAACGCTTATCACTATTTTCTCTGGAACAAAACAATTTCTATCCTCCTTTGCTTTTTCGTTTTGGAAACATCAAAAGAATTATTTTGGAGGCTCATCAGCTACTGCTAGTTGCCAAAGAGTAAGGCCTTTCTGAGAAATTCTGCTATAGATATGATTAAATACGGGTAGTCCTCAATTTACGACCACAACTGAGCCCAAAATTTCTGTTGCTAGGTGAATTTGTCCCATTGTATGACTTTTCTTGCCACATTTGTTAAGCAAATCACTGCAGTTGTTAAATTAGTAACATGGTTGTTAAGTGAATCTGGATTCTCCATTGACTTTGTTTGTCAGAAGGTCGCAAAATGACTCTTGAACACTGCAACCATCATAAATATGAATAAATATGAGTCAGTTGTCAAGCATCTGAATGTAAACCACATGACCATTGGGATATTGCAATGGTCATAAGTGTGAAAAATGGTCATAAGTCACTATTTTCAGTGCCATTGTAACTAAATGAACTGTTGTAAGTTGAGGACTACAGGTAATGGCATAGGTTTTGCTTATATTGTTGATAAATGTATGATTGATTTAGGACATTTAAATTGCAGCCAGAAATATAAATTATCTGGGAGAATAAATGTCCAGAAAGGAGTATTGGAGAGGAATGAGGTTCTTTTGCATAACAGATATATCAGGTACTAGAAGGAGATAATGTTTTAAATTTTGTACATTTTGTTGATGACCAAATTCAGCTCTGTGAATCATGCATGTGTCCTTTGCACAAAACTGCAGACATATTTAGAAGCTGTTTGTATTACATTTGCTCTCTATAGACACACATAAATGTTTCTATTTATGAAACCTTGGTGCACAACAACCACTGGCACTGAAATAAGTTCTTGGAACAAACTAAACTGAAAATAAATGTGGCCAAATTCAAAATAATAAGAAAAAAGTATTATCAAGAAGAAAATAGCTATTCAATATTTTTTTGCAGGGGTCCTCAAACCCAGGCCATGGACCAGTACTGGTCCATGGCCTGTTAGGAACAAAGCCACATAGCCGGTGAGCGTTGGGTGAAACTAAAACCATCCCCCTCAACCCGTGGAAAAATTGTCTTCCATGAAACCTGTCTCTAATGTCAAATAGGTTGGGGAACACTTTTTTGTTGTACCATGAGGAGTGGAAGTTGAAGAAGTACCTTCCAAGGGTTCCGAGATGACAAAAAAAAAACCAACAGTCACATAGACCAGATCTCATAATTTTTCTATCAAGGTATCCCACCCTTTCTCTATCTATTAACTCTTGAATGCTCGAAGCACCTGACCCAAAACATATGCTTTGTTATATGGATCGTAATTCCTAGGGCAGGCAAGTCTCACTGCCTCTTTACATTGTACAAACTGAAGACCAATATCTGAGGATATCTAACTTTTGATATGAGTTAAGGTTAGTGGTCTAAATCTATTCCTTGTAGGAAGTTTTTGCTGAAATTTCAGTGGCATTCTAGGAGGAACATCCATCTTCATCCATAAATCAGATTTCAGATTTATTAAATTTTTAGACCGCCCTTCTCCTTTGCAGGACTCAGGGCGGTTTCCAGTCAGAGTTTAAAAACATAGAATACAAAAAATAAAAGCAATTAAAAATAATTAAATTAACACTGGGTCCCCCTTAAAAACCCAAGCCCTAAAAACAATCCTAAAAACCCCAAATCTTAAATTACACTAAAAACCCCTTTTTAAAACCCCAAGCAAGGAGATTCGGAGAGAGTTATCCGAGACCAGCTTTCTTCATTTCCATATTTTCTAAATCTATTAAAGTAGTCAAAGAAAATATTCCTACCTTTTACAGTTGAGCTGCTTTTCTCCTTTTAGTTTTCTGCCAGCTCCCTTCTCCTGTAATCAGAGTATTTCTAGACAAAAACCTGTACATTACATTAAAATGTCCTGTTGGTTAATTCTTTTACTATGGCAGATTTCAGACTTCTCCACCAAACATGACAAAAAAAGCCCCTCTCTGTTTAATTCTTTCAAAAACAGAGTTGATGGCCCTCTGCTTTCTCCAGAAAGTATACTGGAGTAACAGCCACCTTTTCAGTCATGTGCTAATCCTTGGCACTTGTAGAGGCAACTCCCAGCTACATTGCTGGCTGACCTATGTATTCTTGGAAAACTGGAGATTAAAAAAAACCCACACGAGTCTTTTCCTTGAATGTTCACCTTGTAGAACAGATTTCCTTGACCTCTTCACCATAATATATGTGGATATTCATACGCCCTTTCTTAGTCCTCATCATACTTCTGAAGGTTGACGCTGAAAAGCCACACTAAGGAACGACTTTAATTAACTTTCTTTAGATTTAGATTTACATATATGTACATTCATTAAGATCCCCCTCACAAAAAGGGTTGATATTATCAATCCTGCCAGTGGTGAAATCTAATTTTTTTTACTACCGGTTCTGTGGGCGTGGCTTGGTGGGCGTAGCTTGGTGGGCGTGATATGGCTTGGTGGGCGTGGCAGGGGAAGGACACTGCCAAATCTCCATTCCCACCCCACTCCAGGGAAAGAATACTGCCAAATCCTCATTCCCACCCCACTCCAGGGGAAGGATACTGTCAA
>JANHFK010005306.1:72514-83310 GCA_036250565.1 Sibynophis collaris | reverse complement strand
AGGTAGGTCGTTCCAGAGAGTGGGTGCCGCCACAGAGAAGGCTCTCCCCCTGGGGGTCGCCAGCCGGCATTGCCTGAGGAGGTGGTTTTCTTTTTATTGGTTATCTAGGTTCAGCATTCTAAGGCAAATTTCCAGAATATTTTTTAGAATATTTGGAATACACTTTGGAATAGTTCCATTTCACTGTGAATTGGTTTTGTATGAAAAAATAAATTGCATGAAACAAACCAAATTTACGAGATCAATGGCAAAGAAAGCAGTAGTAACAAGGAAGGCGTCATAGGGGGCAGGAAATGAAGTAACATTTTAACAATTGTTATGCAGGAACGGCAGCCTAGAAGCAGAAGGAAATTAGTTGAACCACTAAAACAGAGATAAGTACTCTAGTGTGCTCCTTATTATTTGGACTGCAGCACCCCCAAAGCACCAATCAGTGCAGCCAGTGATAAGGGATTGAGAAAACTATCCTCCATAGCATCTGCAGGGCACCAGATTGTTTACTTTAATCTACAATGCCTTTGATTGCATGCATATTTATCTAGAAGAAAACATGCCTAGGAAAGCATCTCCAGTTATTCCCTTGATTTCATTGCATCAAAGCAGAAGCCACATTATATCATTGTTTTAAAAAAATAGCAACTATCTTGCTTGGTGCTAGCAAACCAATCAAATTTCTTCAGCATAGGTGTTCTTTCAACAACAACAACAATGTAAGACTTTCTTGGAGTCTGTTAACAGTTGGATCTCTACATGAAAGCAGATTAACTCCACTGCTGCACTTGTTTTGGCATCTCCCAGATAAAGAAGTTATGCAGCTTGACAAAGCACTTTGCTCTTACAAGTCTTAACAGAACCACAGAGATTTTTTTTTCCATATCTTCATTCCAACACCTGTTGCAAAGGAGGCTGGGGTGGTCTCCGTGTAACTTTCCACCTTCTACTTCCACTTTATAGCCCTTGATCTACTAACACGTTGGGATAACAATGTATGTAAAAATGCAACCTTAAAGTGAATTTGGAGACATAAAGATATAGAACTAGAAATAAATTTTAGTTATAAACAGAATGGGCATATGGCTTAAATTGCATATAATTTGCAAGGAGCATTTCATGAACAACCCAATTTTGCATCATGTGAGAATGAAGTATTCACAAGGTTTAAAGGGCATTATATTTTGAGGGGAAAAGTCTGGATCTGTCTTCTCTAATCTGTTGCCTTCCGGATATCCAAAACCTACTTCCAACACATCTGGAGGGCACAAGTTTAGAAAAAGCTGAGCCAGAAAAAAATGGTATTATAGAGGGAGTTGGCTAGCTTTCCACTATTCCACACAGGCTCTCTGGGCTAACTGGAGCATTTGGCTGCACATGTTTAATTCTGTGCTAGGGTATTTACAGGAATGACTCAATTTCCTCCAGGAAGGAAATGCAGAATTCCTTGCAGCAAGAAAATTCTAAAATAGAAAGGGCTTCTGTGCCCTCCATAGCGCTTTTGCTTAGAATCAAAATCCAACTCTGCTCGAGATTTTCTCTCAAGTAAGCAACGCCTGACGTTGGGAGTGTTTTGTTCAAAGCACAAGGCTAATGCAGACCAGAAGAACTAAGTTTTGTGGGTTTTATCATAACCCAAAGGCATCCCAAATAACACGGATCCAGCTTAAGCATTCTTTCTCTTCAGTTTCATAGGCCTGGCTACTTTAGGATTACCACGGGGCTATTCTGTGATTCAAAAGGCAAGTGTGGGGTATTCCCTTAAACTGTGCAACGTTTTTCAGCGATTCCCAAAATAGGTTGCACCGCCCTGACAAAGGCAAAAAGTCTCGCCCATTAACCTCTTCTACTGGATCACTAGAGGTCTCCTGTCTACCCTCCACTCTTTGCTCAGCCGAGGGAAGAGTTTCTCCTCCGTCTTGCCTCGCGCACATCTGGGAGGCAGGCGCGCCGTTGGAAGAAGCTTCGCAGAACTCCGCAGCTCCGAGAGTGCGGACAAAAAGGCCTTTTCCCTCGGCCCGCCACACACACACACACACACACACACACCATCTCCTCAAGTAGAATTCGCCCGGGAGGAGCAGGGCACAGAGACTCCCGCGCCTTCCTTGCCTTGCCGCTGGAGAGGAGCGTCTTCCTCTCTCCCTTTGCAGGCATGGCGAAGGGAGGAGTTGAAACTTGATCCAAGTGCTGAGCCAACTCCAAGGGATTGGATCTTCCCTCCTAAGAGCCGGGAGAAATCCCCGGCCCGAAGAAGCTTTGAGTTTGTCAAAAGAACATGAGCGAATTCCGGATTGGCTGAAACGTCGTCCCTGGACCCCTCCCCTCTTGCACCTGATGAGTGGGGTATTTACTGCACTTTTCAAGGACTTCTTTGCACTACATAATTTTGCTGCATGGGGCAAGCAGAGGAGGAGATGTTCTAGAGGACCAATGTCCCTGCAGTGATTCTTCTCTGTTCTGCTGCTCAAAAGCTGGGAACCGTTATTCCGCAGCGAGAGGAAATCCGGGAAGGGGGAAAGCAAGTCCTTGTTGTTTCAAAATGCCACGGTCCTTCTTGGTGAAGAAACATTTCAACGCGTCCAAAAAGCCCAACTATAGTGAACTGGATACACATACAGGTAATGCCAGAGGGAGATCTGCATGGAAGTTGGAAGTCGGGCTCCGTTTGGGGGTAACGGTCGTTCTTGAGTTCAGCCTCCCAGCCTGTTTGCACCAAACTGCCCGTGTGCACTTTAGCATACTTTTCCGTCCCCCTGGGCAGTGCTTTCTTTTCGTCCTATTTACAAAAGTGTCAGCACCAACTTTTTGAAACGTCTACCTTTTTTTTTTTTTTTTGCTTAACTGCTAAAATTGCATTTGATCTTTGCTGCACAAGAGAAGTTTGGAAACTTAGGAGGATAAGCCCGGATTTTACTGCTGGGTTTCTTCACCAAACTGGGAGAGAACTATGCTTGGACCAAAGCGGACCTCCCCCCAGTTTATGGTGCACAGTGTTAACTTACATATGTGAAGGACTGCATTCCTTGTACTCTCTACATTTTAAAAACGTATGTTTTGTCAATGTCATGGCAATTTCATCACTTCCCATCTGGGTAAGTCTGGGTAGTGTGGATGTTATCTCCTTCATTTTCTAATGGTTTTCCTCTCTTTTGTCTTCTTTCTAGTGATAATTTCTCCATACCTTTATGAGAGCTACCCAATGCCGATCATTCCACAACCAGAAATCCTGAGTTCGGTGGCATACAATCCAATCACAGTCTGGACTACAACTGGGCTGTTGCCTTCCCCCTTACCCAGTGATCTTTCTCCTCTTTCTGGATATCCTTCGTCTTTGGGAAGAGTCAGCCCACCCCCCCATTCTGACACTTCGTCCAAAGATCACAGTGGCTCAGAAAGCCCCATTAGTGATGAAGAGGAGAGAATCCAGTCCAAGCTGTCCCACCCCCATGCAATTGAAGCTGAAAAATTTCAGTGTAGTTTATGCAACAAGACCTATTCAACTTTCTCGGGACTTGCCAAACATAAGCAGTTGCACTGTGATGCCCAGTCTAGGAAATCCTTCAGCTGTAAATACTGTGATAAGGAATACGTGAGCCTGGGAGCTCTAAAGATGCACATCAGGACCCACACACTACCTTGTGTCTGCAAGATTTGTGGCAAGGCTTTCTCTCGACCCTGGCTACTCCAAGGACATATCCGGACTCATACTGGTAAGAGGGAAATACGATTTTATGCATACGTGGTATAGAGCTATCCAACCGTTCTCTGTGTTGACCATACCGACACGCTGACTGCTCTTTTTATCTTCTTCAGTTATTGCAATTATATAGACATTGATTATATTTTGGTCTTTTAGATGTTCAGTGGGCATTTTCTACTCCTCCACCCTTAAAAAAAAACTTACCTATGTGAGTGGGCCAAATTTTGTCCTGCCATGACAACTTCTAGCTTCTCTGCAAATTTTCAGCAAGGTGTCAAAAGGCAGGGATCCAGCTGGCCATAAAAATGCCTTGGAACATGATCCCTGCAGGAATAAGAGAAAAGAAGCAGACACAGAGGGAATAGGAGGCAAACAGATCAAGTTTCCAACAAGAATCTGCACAGTCAAGAGTTGTGCCCAGGCAGTGCTTTATAGCAAAGCCCATTAGTCAGCATATGGACATAGAAGGTAGTTTTTTTTCCCCCTTGAACATTATTTAGAAATGGGTTTTTGCTTGAAATCAATTATTTGGTCAGATAAATGAGATGAAGACTGCAGTTGTTTCTGATTCAGGATTTCAGCCTAAAAGGGGATCTTAAGTGTAGTTAGCTGGGATTAAGTCTCTGACTTTAAATTTTATACAACTCTGGATATATGAACAGCACAACTAGCCCTAAGACAGAATACTCTCTGATCCTGGTTTATGCAGAAATAACTCTTGTTCATCTAAGATTGTCTTTAACAATTAACTAAACTCCCCAAGGTTATAATGCAAAGCATACTCATAGGGCAGCAAACTCCATTGAACACAGTCTAAGGGAATTTCCAAAGGGGATTGGCTGTATAGCTATCCAAGCCAACTGAATTCTGCATTAAATTATATAAATTCAAGCTATGGGACAGAAGTGAACTGTTCAATTAGGTGCAAATTTTTATTCGTCATGTGTTTTCATGCGACTGTGCAAGTCACATCACATGTGAATCGATATGTTGGTTTCATAAAAGCAGAATACTAAAGCATTAAATCTGATGGGACCTCTGCCATCCACATCAACAGCATACAAATCACAGCCTTGGGCAACAAAAGGCGTTGCACAGGATACAGTAAATGAATGGAGGAAACATATGGAAATGTTGGGTGGAGCCCAACCTTCAGGGTGCTGGCTGCACCTGCTGAAGTAGAATAGGTTAGTGACTTGTCATTCAATGCATCATGATTTTCTGCAAGCTCTGAGTTGCCCACACTGTAAAGAAGAGAACCTCTGATGGCATTTAGAATCCACCCATCTCCTCCTGCTGCTATGCGAATAGTTTGCCCACTTAATATACATGTTTCATTGTTATAGCATTCAAGTGACTAAATCCCTTCTTTCCTTCTTTTCAGGAGAGAAGCCTTTTTCATGCCCTCATTGCAACAGAGCATTTGCAGACAGGTCAAATTTGAGGGCCCATCTGCAGACCCATTCGGATGTGAAGAAATACCAGTGCAAAAATTGTTCCAAAACTTTCTCTCGAATGTCTCTTCTGCACAAACATGAGGAATCTGGCTGCTGTGTAGCTCACTGAGTTTATCTATTTTCATGCCTTTGCCACAAACTAAAGAGACATCCACTCCTTTCCATGTATTCATCTGTTTCCCAAGAGGTGAAAAAAAAAGTTTTATTTCACTTGTTTAAGCATGACTTTTCTGTAACACAAAAATAACAAGACATATAGAAGAAGATGCAAATGCCAAATTGATTTTTTTTATCAGAATGTATCACAGTTAAAATGATCATTCCAGCCAAAATGTCCCAAAGAACCAAAATTTTGCTACAGACCAAGTATCACAAGTGCTTTTCGGCGTCTTCTACATGAAGTCAGTAAATGTCAAATATTTTTTAGCATAGCGTGCTTCTTGATGAGTGATCTGAAAGGTCTGAAAATTGCATCATTTCAAAGGAACAGAAGAATGTATGTCCAGTTGTTTGCCATGTTTTAACAGAATGTGCCTTTGTAAAACTGCCATGACAAACACTTTTGATGATGCTTCCTTTATTTGTAACAAAACGTTGGGCTTGTGAACTTATTGTTAAAATGGGAATAAGTGCAAGAGTGAGGGATGGGGGATAACAATGAATATCTTTAAAGCTTTATTTTCCTAATTGCACAAAGGAAATGCAATACCATGAGCAACTATCCTCAAATGAGCAATACCATTCAAGTGCCTTTTTATAAAAAAAACAAATTGATAGCCTTGTTTAAGGATGTAGACGTAATGTAAATAATTATATTTTTATATGACTGAATGTGTTCTGAAACAAAATGAAATGTTATCTATTGCAATGTCTATAGGAATCTTGAAAAAGTGAAGCTAATGGTCTTATATTGTTTTCTAGAATTAATTTTTGTACAATAAACATTTTGGAGTAATATTTATCTGTTACATTAGATCCAAGTTAAGACTATATATATATATATGTATATATATAACTGCAGCTCCTGTGTCTTCTGTGAATAAGAAATCCTAAGTGGCTTTTTGGAGGATTGCCGAGAATATAGATTTAGTCTGTGTGGCCAAAAAATAATCAGTAAGAGGCTGGAGTTAAAGAAATCTGGCTAATTTACTCATTGCTTAGAAAACTGCTTTGAACAGTAAGCTTTGATTTTTCTCTGTTCTTGGAGGAAAGATGGTAGAATATAAGTAGAACGATCACCAAATCTTACATCCCTTCCTCAAAATCATTGTGAATTAATGAGAAATATAGGATAAAAAACAATGTACATCTCTAGTCTTCAAGAAAAAGTATAGGCCTAGCTCTATATTGGTCAATCAATGAAGAGAAAGCTTGGCTTCCTTCCAATCATGGAAAGTATTGGTATCTAGTAGAATCTCCTTACCACAGGGAGGCAACAATCTTCAATTATTTCAGCCGCCGCCTCCCAAATTATACAGTTCAACAAAAGTGCCATTCCATCCAAACAGGTGTTCTCTGAAAAATAGGAGGTTGCAGAGGGAAAGGAGGAATTTTAAGCATTGTTTGCATACAGGCGGAAGAACCATGTGTGTTTGTGTGTATGTTAACTGAACCTCACAGCAAGTGGTAAAAATGTTTACCAAACCATCTTTAATGGAACCAATGAGATTCCAGTATAAATGTACATCCAAGTTACATGTTGTGTAACTGTGAGCCTGCTTTTTTTCTGCATTTGGCTCCGTCATTAGACTGAAGCACTGACTATTTGATATGGAAAAGACTAACCATTCAATTCCCTATTTTAAAATTCTATAGTCTTTCTAAAAACAACAACATAGTTTTTACATGCCACATTAAAATGTGTGTTTTTTTTTTTAGTTGAGAAAATTTATTTTTAGCAACTCTGATTAGTGAACTGTTACTAAAGGGCAATATTTGTGCAATCCAGGATACCTGAGAAATAGTAAAAGTGGTCTTGCCATAGATCAATGTTTTTTTAACTTTGACCACTTTAACATAGATGGACACCAACTCCCAGAATTTTCCAGCTAGGATGCAGTAGATGGTTAGAAAGATGTTCCGATCTTTCAGAGTGAATGAAATGGTAACAGTGCTGTATTCTCATCAGGAAATGAGACTGAATTGTCTCTTATCTATGGTATGCATATTTTTAGGAGTGAGAATGAAACATTACTGTACTGTAACATCAGCCTTTCCCAATTAGGTATCTTCCAGATGTGTTGGATTTCAATGTCTAGCCATCTGCTAAGTGGAATTATGGGAACCAGCATCCAATACCAGATTGGGAAAAGCTGATACGATTTGTACTTTGTGTGCCTGCTATGTGAAATCCCATGGACAAGCACTCTATAAATCACTATGATAGTATTCCTGATTAAATCACTGGAATGGTCTGTGCTGTATGATGTAACCAACACTAAGTTATTTTTAATTACCTGATTTCAGAGGAAGTGGTTTAGGAAAGCCTAACTTTCCTCTTTAAAGCAGTGAGCATAAGCATGAACAATCTTTTTTTTAACTTTTGTTTAGTTGTGTCTTTTGTGCACATGTCTTTAGTACATAAAGGGGTTTTTTGTTTTGTTTTTTGTATAAATTGTTAAGTCAGGGTAGGAATGAACTTAGTCCTAAAGCAGCATGTCAGAAATTGTATTTGAAACAATATGCCCAAGGGGGAAAAAAACAAATTTGGTGTAAATTATATTAGGTTTATGAAATATTGGTTACATAATTACTCCAGTATTTTAAGTATACTCTCCTCTTCTGACCCATTAAAACTTACAGTTTACTTAAGCATTTTGGGCACATGAGGCACAGCAAAAAAATAGGGCACTCTGAAGGAGAACACAAATTGCTGTATTCCAGAAAGTCTAGATTTCCATCCCAAGCAGACCCAACCAGCAGAGCCGGTGGCAATGGATTACATGAATTGTAACATATTTTTTTGGGAAGATATCACATTGTTCTTTCTCTGGGCCATAGGCTTTACCTTTGATTTAAGTGATTTTTTACAAAAACCTTACAATGTAGACCATTATTATGGGATTTAAGATGAAATATAATAGTGTTAGAACTGAACATTGTAATAATGGATGCGCTTAACTGATATGATGCACAACTGGGAAAATCAGTGGAACTAAAAGGAAGAAAGAGAGAGAGAGAGATGCTTTGACTGCTATTATAGTGAGCCTGACTTGGCCTAATCACAAGATCATCAACTGCCAGTGAAAGTAGTGACTGCAAAACCTGAGAAGGGCCAAGTGGTTATCAGGGTCTGGGAACCCCCCAGCAAAACCTCAATGAGTTGGATATATCATGAGCAGTTACAAACAAGTGAATCCCCCCCCCAAAAAAAATATATACCAATTATATGACTTGGATTTCCAGGATTTGATGTTGTCACTGTGATACAACAAATGCCATTAGCAAATCCTGTATCGGAAGTGCAAAATAACATTTTGACATACCCTTGATCAAATTACACAGCATGAATGAGTCAGGGCCATGGCATCTGCTCTGCAGGACTTAAAATGAGAGAAGAAAAAGTAGGTCAATAAGTAAAGCTAATGAGACTGAAAGCAAGTATCTGGTTTAATAGGATGGCATTTCATTACAATCACACTTCTGATCTTGTGGTGGTGGTGGGTGTTCTAAGTGGCTGAGCCCTTCAACAGATAATTATACCATCTCCATTTATTAGAATATTGTATTGGCAAATGAAAAATATTACTTTTATTCCCCAACAAATATATCAGTATTTTTTAACTGTTTACGGTACTTATTTCTCCAAACTCTATTTGTCAAAGCAGGAAGGATTCTGGTATCCACCAGTCATTTTCATTTATTTTAGTGTGAGAAAGCATTATTACTTTTCAATATTTTTTAAAAGGGATGTTATGGCAAGGTGGCTGTTTATATGACATGCACACATAGCATAGTGTGCAAAATTTAATTTTGCTCCTCTACCACAATCGGTCTGCAATCAACTCATTAAACCAGTTGTGGTTCTTCTGGTCTCTCCCACCAAAGCTAACTGAGCCTGAAACGGTACTTCAAAATGAAAAGAATAAACTTGCTGTTTCCTATGATATCAAAAGCTTGTCCCTGTTGAATGGGTTTTAGTTGAATGAAAATGCAACTTTTGGTGAGTTAAACCAGTGCTTGAGTGTAAAATCACAAATGCCTGCAAACGAAGCCTCTGTTTGTTCTACCAAATCCCAGGTCTCTGTGAGCTGAACCAGTCTTTGCAATATCAGGTCACAAGTCTCTGGCATTAAACCAATGTTTTCTGTATGAAATCATAAACCTTTGCCACTAAATATCCTGCTCTTTTCTGAAAGCTCAATATAGCTTCTATGGGACTCTTAACCTCAAAGCAACAACCCCATAAAGTGTGTGGCTTGGAATCTCCCCAGTGCCCTCCATCACCAAGTGAGAACTTGAAACTGGTCTTACTGGTTCATGTGTAATACTTTAGGTACTGAGATGATATCAATTAAAGCATACCATAAAAAGAAGAAATGACAATGTAATAACATTTAATACCAGCATCGAAGGGTTTGTTTTGCTTTGCTTTCTAATGTTTGATGGTTGTGATCTGTATTTTCTGGAGGGCAAGGAAAAAAACAAACTTGCCTCTTGGAAACAAAATCTACAATTGGGATGTTTTTATTGAAAAAGCTCAGTTTTCAAATACCTGCCAATTTAGTTGTCAAGCAACTACAGTTGTCTAAATCAGTGTTTCTCAACCTCAGCAAATTTAAAATGTGTGCACTTCGACTCCCAGAATTCCCCAGCCTGGCTGAGAAATTATGGGAGT
The DNA here is from genome assembly GCA_036250565.1 of Sibynophis collaris. Classification (NCBI taxonomy): domain Eukaryota; kingdom Metazoa; phylum Chordata; class Lepidosauria; order Squamata; family Sibynophiidae; genus Sibynophis; species Sibynophis collaris. The sequence goes on along the minus strand of JANHFK010005306.1, from coordinate 73,322 downwards.
TGAAGTCCAAACATCTTTTAAGCTGTTGTGATTGAGAAACACTGGTCTAAAATATAGGAGGCTCCCTTTCCTCCCAAAAAAACCCTCTTGAAAATAAATTGATAGCCAATGAAATTGTTCTAAAATCATGGGAAAGTTGTCTACAAAGTTGATTCTAAACAAAAGTCTATACTTTTCGTCAGTTGTGCTTTCTGATTTGTTTATTATTAATAGCCTACCTTAAAGCAGCAAACATATCCAATGCAACTTCCTTCTCCTATTTTCCCTACAGCAACAAACCTGTGAGGTGGGCTGGGCTGAGAGAGAATGACTGGCCCAAAGTCACTCATCTGGCTTTCTAACACAGCCTCACTCAGAGTATTCTAAGTAAGCAGTGATTAAGGGATGAATCTTAGTCGTTAGATCTTCCTTCTCCAAGAAAAGATACAACTGGCACACTAGATGAAGCTAGGGCAAAGCTGTCTTGCCTACCATCACAACATGACTTCTCCTGGATCAAAGATGACTTACAGTGTAGGTAACTGATATTTCAGGCCTTAAATAGTCCTATTGCAAAGAGGTTATATCTCAAAGGCCAGGTTACATTATCTATTCAGCAATGAGACTCATGGCTTTAACACGCACCCATATTTATTCATTTTTTATTTATTTATTTATTTTGCAAATATATATTAGATAATATATATAAGTATAAGCATGAATTGAATACATAACGTAATTACAATGAAAAGAAACATTAGGACAGGGATGGTAGGCACGCTGGTGCTCTTATGCATGCCCCTTACAATCCTCTTCGGAATGGGGTGAG
>JANHFK010005306.1:32655-44998 GCA_036250565.1 Sibynophis collaris | reverse complement strand
CGATTTTCATTTTTTTTCATAAGATCTGAGTTTCTTAAGCATTGCCCCCTCGCCCTCGTCTTGGGGAGCCCCGGCCCATCCTAAATCTTCGGTTTGCATGTCACTCCCACCTGCCGCCCCTAAAACATCTTCTTCTTCCTATAGGGGATACTTTTTAATAGCATCTTGTTTTCCTTTTTTCCAAATCTTACAAAGGCAAAAAATATCTTGCCAGTTTTCAGCAATTATGCCATGATTGGGCTTTAACAGTCATAAGAAGTTTTAGTCAGATTCAGTATGAGATTGTTTAGTGTCCTCTGATGAAGAGTTCAGAAATCATGTCAAGATATACAACTTGAGGCTTGTATATACAACTTGAGGCTTAGCAATGATTCCATGCAAACTCCAAATTTATTATTACGTTTTCATGTTTAAAGGGAAAATGCTTCAATGGACAACTAGGAAAAATCATGTTCACTATTTTTTATTTTTTATTCAATGTAAAGAAAATCAAATTTAGACTGAACATTTGATCAAACTTTGTCCAACATTACTTTGTACTATAAATGAATAACAGAGTTGGAAGGGACCTTGGAGGTCTTTTAGCCCAAGCCCCTGCTCAGGCAGGAAACCTTATTCAACTTCAGACAAAGTGATGCTGTGATTTCCAGCATGTCACTTAAAGGCTAAAAGTGATCCTAAAAATGCCAGAAAAAAGAGATGCATTCTTACTCTGCGTTAAAATCATGCTGTATAGACCCCATTGCTGACTGTAATAACTTGATCACTTATAAAGTGTTTCATCTACCCATTTCTAGTTTCAGTTATATTGTTGATGTTCTGCTTGAATTCACATGATAGTAATGTGCTTATCAATTACACATCGGCTACTATTTCCATAAAACAGACCACCATGCAAAAGTCATTTTCAGCAGCCTCTACAGTCCTGTTCAGGATAAGCATATATGAGCTCCAAGAGGAATGTGCATAAGAAGAAGACTTCTGGGCTGGCTATGTTTGCAATATCCTCACCTGATTTGGCCCTATGAATCCATGACCTTCCTGCCTTGAGATGAGCTTTTCAGAGGACTGTTCTCTTGAAAATGACTCAGACCCATTGCTACTTTGTAGAATTTAGCAAAAGCAGCCTTCTCTGTCTTGAGAAAATGTTCACTTGTGTTTCAAGGAAACACAATTACAAGTCCCTGGGGAGATTGGGAAAGCAGAGGAGGGAAGCACCATCAACAGTTTTGTCCTACTTTCACATAACCTCTACCCTATTCAGTAGCAAGACTGTTTGCTTGCCATTCATACTAGCCAGCTTTGGAATAAGAACTGCTGACTGTGAAGTATGCCTTTAGCTGTACTTAGGACAGGCGATATCAGATAGCAATGCAAGTCAAACTATATTTTATCTCCAGCAATGGCTATGCCCAACTAGCTAGCTAAAATGGTGGAGAACTGGTCGAGCCTTGCTATGTATTGATCCTGGCAGGCTGAGTCCTCACAGGGCTGTTAACATTCCTCAACATCCTTTTTCTCCTTTTTTAAAAGTATCCTATAGTGAACAGCTAAGGATGAGTAAAGGACACCCTTTTATTAGTTTTCCTTTAAAAATAGATTAGCGTTTTCTACTGCAAACAGTACGGTACTGATTTGTAGGTAACAATATTAAGCTCCATATTAAGCTGGATACTTCTTCACTGCCTGAAATAGATGAAACAGCCTGTAAGGGATGTTGAACATTATCACAATAAAACAGGATTGAATTGTTCTAAAAACAGCCATACAGGGTTTGTCCTTAAGCAAACTGTAGCCATAACTGCAACTCATATCCCCATCCTACCCCTTTTAGCAACAGAAATAGCACTTAGACTTATATACCACTTTTCAGTGCTTTTTACACTCCTCTCTAAGCAGAGTCAGCATAGGTTGTCTCTGAACCATACAGAGGTTACCTCCATAACCTCCTGCATTAGCATATTCTATAACTAGGAAGGAAGAGGAAGTAAAGCTCTTTTGAGATGACTTCCTTGCTCTGGGGATTAAGGAGCACTAGGTTAATCTAAACACTAATAGAAGGCTATTAAGAGACTAAACTAATTCTAATCCAAGAATAATTTAAGTGTATTAATGAGTCTCCCTTGTTACAACAGAGCTAAATACATCTGGTATTTGTTGTCTGTTAACATATGCACATCTTTATCTGATTTACACATGTTTAATTTTTTCCAGTATACACATTTTTATGCAGCCTATCTATAATAATGTATGCTTTTATGCATGCACTTTTCTGAAATGTATACAAGGTTTTAGAAGTTTTCTGTCTTGGTTTTTCTTTACAGAATTTTATCAAATTATGCTTCTTTTCCACAATTCCACCCATGAACTGGAAACATTTTGAGCTGGACGCTAGCAGGCTGCAAATTATTCCATTGTGTTGTATCACACCGCTTTACTCAAAAAGAACTTTGATTTCTTTTACATTTCTACTGTGTAGAGCCATCTTTGCATAACCATTGCCACGCCACTGCATGAAACTACCCTGTTATTGAATCAGTCAAACTCATTCAAAGGTGTTTGTAAACCACAAGGAAGATAGAAAAAGCTGTTGGGTACAAAAACTTTAGGTACATGGCAATTGGTTGTAAGTGCAAACAGGTTGCCAAGCACCAAACTGGGTGGGGGGAAATGGAGAGAGTGGCGCAACATTTTTCAATGGTTGGAAGTGCTTTATAGGCCATAAGCACTCTTTCCAATACCATCACAAGTCAAGGACTATCTATATACAATATGAGACTCTCATTATCATCCCAAATCATTCATCTGAAGGATGAAGCTCTCTTCTTTGAAGACTATGGACTATAATCTACCACAAAGTCCAATACAGATTGGAAAAAAAGAGTGTTTTGTGGCTTCCCAGTCTAGGATTGAGAGAGAGTGACCAAACCAAGGTCATGGGTCAGTTTCTTACCTAAGGCAGAACTAGACTTTTATAATGAACCATTCAATCAATTCCCTTCTGCATGTATTAGAGCAAATTAACAAAAAAATGCTATACTTTGATAGAAATAACCCTGTACTTACAAGCTGATTTTTCTATGTACCACGTTAATATTTATTCTGACTTTTGCAAAAAATAAAAATCATGAAACTCATGGTTTCTGTGAAACACTCTATGCTTAAGTTTGAATGACAGTAATTTTCTTCCATCTTCTTTGAAAATGGAAGAGTTGGCTCCAGCATAAGGACAAAGGAACATGGGGTTCCAGAGTACATCTATTTTATTCTGTTCAGGATTGGCATCACTAAGAGAAAGTGGAAGCAGTTTGTCTCAAGATACAGATAGGCTATAATATAATAGAGCATTCAACTGTCAATTATTTACAATATTTATTTATTTTTACCATGAGGACAATACCACATGGTCTTTCTACGTCAAACACCAGGCAGTAATTTTTGTTTTTAACTCACATAAATTATGTCTTTGTCAGAGATTCTCTCTATGTTTTTGGCACTAAAATGCCAAATGTTTGTCTTCTAGATTTTAGATCTGTCCTATTTGGGCTTGTTATAGCTTGTCCAGTATAAAACCATCCCATTTTCCAATTCTTCTGGCAGCTTCCAAGCTATTTTTATGATAGCATTCAAGTGCAGCGCATTCAAATAGTTTACTGTGAAGTATATAGAACTGTTTGAATGGCTAATGTTAGCTAAGCAATTCATTCATGTTATCTGATATATTACATCACATTGTGCAAGGTAAGATTGCATTACATAATTACAAACAAAAATGCAATCCTCACAATAAACTGTCACAGGTGTTCCTGGAGTACTTTTGCCAGAAGGAAGATGTGCGCACCATTAAACTTCCTCCAATTGTCAGTAGGAATTTGTGTTTTTGCATCACTGTCTGAAACAGTGTCTTCTCAGATATAAACCACCATATTACAAGTATGTTGCCTTGTAGCATTTATCACCTTAATCTGTCACTATATTTTTAGTTTTATATTGAGGAATGAACAAATAGGTTTCTGGCTTGCATTATTTTCATATTTCCATTCATAAATCAATCTTTTCCTACATAAAGTTGCTTTTTATTTTTGTTCTGTAAATATAACTATATTTACATACCCATTTTAAACATGTCTTTTTTCAATATAAACATTAAGCATATTTTAATTTTTTTTTTCAGCTGAATATTGTTCCTGAGAAAGGTCCAATCTATTCCTAACTACAGTGGTGCCCAAAGTTTGAAATATGCATTGGAATATCACAACATACATTCTACCCTTCTATTTTTCATTATTTCTTTACATAAAATATTTCTCGCAGCTTATACAAGGCTACTATATTACTTTACTGCATTTTTTAAATTATATTTTTACTAAGCAGTTTTAAGAAAAGAAGAAGACAAAAGAAAAGACAAAACACAAGCAGGGAAGAAGCAAAGAAAAATAAACCACATACCAGGCAATGAAGCATCAGAGAATAAGTAAAAAAAAACCAACAACAGTAATTCATTATACTATATAGTTAAAAAAAAACCTACCATTTGTTGTCAAATTCAGAGTAATATATGAATATTAGCAGCAATAGTCAACTATCTTTAAAGGAATTTAGCAATGACTTTGGTGAAGTTATGAGAGTGCCATTAAGGCAGTAACGAAAGCGCAAACTCCTCAAAATGGACCTGGAGAAGAGATTATACAATCTAGAGATGAAAGAAAACATGAGAAACTAGAAACTCAAAATAATTTCAACTTGATTTTGTTTAGCATAGGAAACTTGGGCAGGACTTCAAGATTCCATTAATATATCCTATAACAACAAAATAGCATTCCTGGGATCCCTGTAGAGTCTATATCTTGACCTAGTCTTCCTTTAAGGGTAAACAGCAAAGTATAAATCAAAAATGAAATTAAGAACGATAGCAATTTCCATCTGAGTGATGAAGACTTTAAGAGAAACCACAATTTTGAATGTGATACAGGCCTGTACATAGTGTCAATTCAAAAATGGTTTCCTAGTTGCATTTAAATTCTGTGTTGGATTTACTTTTGAAATACAAAGCTATAAGCATAAGTAACTAGACCTACAGATGTAATATTGTATTCAAGCTCACTACTTTATTACATTCTGCCTATTACACAAGATTCTCTCCAGATTGCTAGCCTTAGCCTAGGAATAGAATAGGAATAGATAGATAAGATTCTACTGAGCTTAACTGAGGGGCTCGGTTCTGGAGTTGTGCAAAGACATACGGCTAATTCTATGCTTGAGATCTCCCCACTACCTCATTGGGTGTTTCCCAACATCTATTTTAAATATCAAGGTGTACTCCCAGAGTTTAATTAGCCATTCATCTGCAGAAGTAATTGTTCATATTTGTCAATATGAATTGCAGTCTCTTTGCAACAATTACCAAATTCAGTATAACTTTGTGATAATGTGACAGTTAGCAATATTGAATTTTAAAAGAATAGAGGTTAGAACGAACATTTGACTTTTGTATTTGTTTCAATCTATTATAAATAAATATAGGAACCTGATCCAACTTGCACTCCCAACATTTTTTAGGAAGCAAGCTATCCATTTTAGCAATCAACACAGAGATAATATACAAACAGTAAAACATACCAGGTTTTTTTTAATGATAACTGGATGTTCTGGATGTTAACCTGTTCAGTTTTTTAATCATATTTCACCAATAAATTATAAATAAACCCAGCCATTGCTCCAAATTGCTTTTTATGAAGTTCTTAAATTCAACTAAATCTCTGTTCCACCTTGTTTCTGCAATTACTTTAAAGCTATTCTGCTTATATAAAGATATCAAAACATGGTGATTCTCACTATTTCAAAGAGAGATTCTAAAAAGATTTCATCTTTATCTAATCAATACTCAAATCTTGCAATCTGTATGATGACACAGTATGTTTCTTCACTGAATTAATTTCTTAGAATCTCTTCATGTACATACAGTATACTGTATATACATGGTAATAAGGTAAGAATTTATAGATCTAGATCAGGGGTGTCAAACTCACATCATCGTGGCAGCATCACGTGATGTATCTTATTTTTCCCCTTCGCTAAGCCTAGCATGGGCGTAGCCAGCATGTGATGCATCTGGCCGGCAGGCTTCAAATTTGACAGCCCTGAATCTAGATGGATTCTTTTCCTGTATTTATTCCAAATTTTTAATCTATTTGTTATTATTGCAGAATCTCTTATAAGCTATTTATTTCTGTTTGTCTTAGTCCAAATATATTGGTGGCATCCATCTGGGATGCTACCCCTACCATAGGGTGATATAATTCAATCTGTGCTCCAAGTTCAACAGCTAGCTTGATAACACAGTTTAAAGTTTATGGTTGCCAGACTAACTTCTTTTGAATCCTGTAATATCTTGAATTTAACTCTGTGTTTTATTAGACATATAAAATGTATTGTTTAACTCTGCCCATCATTCAATAATTTATTTTCAATTTTTAATGGAGTAATTTGGAACAGAAAATTAAGCCCTGGTAAAATATTCATTTAGTGGCTGAAATTCTTTCTAAGCAAGACAGATTTAATTTTCTCCATCTTAGAAAATCTGACATATTTTCAGATTTGTGAATAGTTTTAAATAGTTATTCCATGGCTGATAGCAATGTTAAATCCCATTAGCCTTGGTGGTGCAGTGGTTAGAGTGCAGTAACGCAGGCTATTTCTGGTAGCCAGCTGCCTGCAATTTGGTAGTTCAAATCCCACCAGGCTCAAGATTGACTCATCCTTCCATCCTTCCGAGGTGGGTAAAATGAGGATCCAGATTGTTGGGGGCAATATGCTGACTCTGTAAACCGTTTAGAGAGGGCTGTAAAGCACTATGAAGTGATATATAAGTCTAAGTTATATTCTATTTGGTACAAATTTTGCTTTCTTTCCTCAGTTAAATTCTATATCAACTTTTGAATTTTATCATTATTGATCCAATATTCTAATACCAAATCCTAATGCTCTATGTATTCCATTATTAATTCTAAAGATTCCTTAAGATTATGCCTGTTTGTACTTGCATCACAACATCACACATAAATATGTAAGAAGTTGAGCTTGCTGTGTTGTTGCAACATGCATTTAATCACTTGTCATCCCTTGTTTACCTTCTGCAGGTGTTTAAGCAATCCAGATATTTCTCTGAAAATTACTATGTTAGCTTCTTATAGCAATCCATCAATAACTCTAACTTTCTAATTTCATGTACCCTTTATTAATTTCTGGAAGCCAAATTAATATGAAGGACTTCCAGTTCTATTTTGCATATAAGATGGCATGAAATGTAGTTGTAGACAGAGATCAATCCACAGTTGTTGAGAAGCCCATTTCATCACTGTGTTGTTTTTAGATCTCAGAACAAAATCCTATCAGATCTTGAATGTTGCCTTGGCAAATCTCATCTCAATCATCTTTCAGTCATGGACTGACAAAGTAGCTTGGGAAAAGTTATCCCTAAGCTTTTGTTGTGAGTTTTTTTAAAAAAAACAATATGTATCCAAGAAAGTAAATGAGATCAGGAAAAGTTAGTTCATGTTATCCTTGTTTGTATGGCAAAGGTTAAATGTACTATAGTTATACAATATTAATGATTCAACTCTATGTATAATTATATCTCAAGAAATTTAGAATATTTTAGCATTGATTTAAATACTAAGAAATGACACTTATAAAACATTTGAATCACAATGATTCAGTGTCCAGAAATTAAATTTAAATATTCGAGATTTCATTCAAAAGTTTCAATCACATTTTGTGGTGGCTTTGGGAAAATGATTCATTTAGTCTTAGTTCCCCATTTTTAAATGACTTTTGAAAGCTCAAATGCTTTGCAAACCAAACATTTTAAAGAACAAAAATTGGAATGTTTTTATTTCAAAATAGAACAGGGATAAAAATTCATGCATTTTTTCTTCCTCCAACTAGCAAAACATAACACAAAAGTGATGATGGAAAGATATTTATAAGATCATATGTACTAGTAAAACTGCCCAATAGGTGAGTTCCATTAAATTGTCCTAAAGATGAGATCAAAAAATGTTGCAGACAAGCAAGTTCTCCCAATGTTTTTTTTTCTTACAGCTCTTGGCATAGCCTGCATTAAACCACTCTGATAATAACATGAGACAAATTTTAGCCCAAATGATTCAGTAGTATATGTACACTGACCACATGCTGAATGGTCATATGGTAGACTGCCGATTAGTTACTAAGAACAAACAAACCCCTGTTATTTAGTTCTGCATCTCATAGCATTCAAATCAATAAAGTATTTGAGCAAGTTTTTCAAGTGCCAAACTGAAATGTTGAAAATAGTTAGTCAAATTAACCAATATACTATTTTGTGTTTTTGCTGGAAAATTTTTGATTGCACCAGGATTTAGAATTAAAAACTAATTAGAATTTTAGAAAACATGAATTTGCAAACCTTTCCATAAAACTAACCTCTTAAATTTCCATGCTCTTTCATTTGGGAGTATCATCCATAAATTGCTTACTGAAATCTTCCTGGGTACCTCAGAAATGCTATTCACACAAGTAAGCTATTAACTGAATAAATAAATTTAAGGACAGGTGATTATTTCTATAATACTCTAGATTTAAAGTTAGAATATATTACTGCTGGATAATGATTGGGAACATACTCTCAAATTTTATACTTTTCACTGTGCTTCTCATTTCAGAATCTAGAAACATTCAAACTACGGTATATTTAAATTGACCATAACCTGACAAGAGTAATAAAAAATAGCAACCCAACTCTTAGTTTAACACAACTAGATCAATGTAATCAGTAATTTTATAAGTATATTCTACATTTTTAAAGAAGGCATTTGGATGCAGATTATACTTCTTTCCATCCTTATCAGTTTTTTTAATGTTTCCGCTTATGTGCTCCCATTTTTCTGTCAGTTCTACCACCCCATTTGTTAAACAACAGAATTGTCACGATTTGTACTGTTTTCAAACCAGCAAAAGTTACTTTATTATCCTTTGCTAACATTGTTAATACAATAGAGTTGTGTTGCAAAAATATAAAACTGTAGGAATAACATTAACATTATAAGATACAAAAGAAGAGATAAAATGCACTCAGCCAACATAGGGTTTGAATTTTTAAAGCTCAATATACCAAAGTACAAGAGCATGGCAAGAAGGTATAAGCCCACCAAAGCTCAACGAACCAAATGAACCAAAAAATACTAGCGGTCTTACCATTTCTCAACCCCCAATAGCATTAGCAAGCTTTGTACATGAAGCCTAGTAAAGGAAACATACACAAGAAGTCACATTTTATCTACCTGAAAAACAAAGTCTAACCTAACAGCCACATGAACTTTTCAAAAATCTGTTGTTATTGTTGTTGTTGCTAAAGTCATAATTTAGTAGGCAGGCTGGCCTGAAATTACAAGAAGTTTTCTCTCTGGCCATGTGCTTATTGCTGGTTTGTTGGTTGGTTGGTTGGTTGGTTTGTTGGTTGGTTGGTTGGTTGGTTGGTTGGTTGGTTGGTTGGTTGGTTGGTTGGTTGGTTGGTTGGTTGGTTGGTTGGTTGTCTGCCCAGAATTCCCACTACTCCAGCCTAGACCAAAAGCAGCAGGACTATAACATTCTATGATAAGGTCAGAAGGTTTGATGGTTGAAATGTATTATGCATTCCTAATTAATAGCTTGATTCTCATTGCCTCTTTCAGAAAATGTGAACAAATGCAGAACTCACCATCAATGAGCAGCCCTTCTCCTCTCCTTCTCCATCATGTGCCATGATGACCGCAAACGGTCTACAACAGCAGTGAGGCTATCTGAGGTAGGGAAGTATTCTTGTAAAGTTTTATATACAAAGGCTTCCATGTGAATTCAAACGTTGATAGGGCTTCTTATATAGTAGGTTAGACTCTTTTTTGTATTACATGCTTTATGCATTTTCATCACCAAGACTCATCATCATCATCTTTATCTATATTGGTTTACCCATCATATAATTTTATTGGTTGATTCTAGATTTTAATGCTATCTAGGTTTTCCAGGTGATGCCAAATGTTGGCAATATTCAGGGGTGTGATTTTGACTTCTCAGAATTCCCCAGCCAATGTAACTCTTACTGAGAATTCTGGGAAATTATGGTAAGTTCATGCATTTGGAAGTTGCCAAAGTTGACATTTTTATCCTTTCCTCAAAATATTAAACCTCCCGGAAAAGTTTAAAAGGTAGCTTTTCTCAGAGGTGATTTGTTCCATTTGAACATTTTAATTTCTTACATTCCACTTTAAATATTAGCTTGCTTTTTTCCATAAGATTACCTTTGAAATAGGTCTTCTAATGCTGTAGAAAAAAAATAGGATTGTGCTGCAAGTGATTAACCACATCTGTATATACCAAAAATACCTCTGTTCTTCTCAATATGAAGCAAATCTTTTTCACAGCAAGAATCAGGAAGGCATTTCAGATTAACTCTGATTCAAAAATAACAAAATGTACTATATTATATAATGTATTTTTTTCCTTTTGTCCCCTCCTGGGTTGAAGGACAAAGACACAATTGTAGTTGATACAAAGCATTTTTGGTAAACATGATATCTATAGGCAATAAGAAAACCCACTATAAATTCAAATAAAATCAAGGCATAGAAAGAATCTGAAATTTCTGTGGTTCTTTATAGATTTAGGCCTTCTTATGGAGACCACAAACTGAGCTGCCAAGATTTTACACAGGAAATTCATTGCAATATCCTATCGCAGGAGAAAATTGATTATTGTAATAAGTAAATAAATTGTTTTTAATCTAAAGAAAAAAATGATTGCCTAGTTTAACACTCTCTTTGTTAAGTTAATATTTAACCTGGGCCAAATATTTACATTTTGCTTACACTAGCAAATTGTTTGGTGATAACATCATTCTAGCTTACATTTTTCCTGTCCACAGAAACCTGTTCCTTAATTACCACTTAATTACGCAAACGGTAAGGCAATGTATGTCTTCATTTTTTAAAGCAGTGGATTGACAGATAGCAATTTTACAATTCATACACATCCGTATGCCTGGTGTACGTCTTTTCACATGAAAAACAAAATAAGTGATCCAGCTACTTGGACCAGAATGATATCACAATAAGACAAATAGATGACGTGCAGAGAAGAAGAAAAAATGCTACTATATTCACCCATAGCTATTTTCTCTTTGGCATTTCTGAAATCATCACAGTGATAGCTAATATACATGCTTCAGTCTCCACAGAGATCCACTAAGTGCTTAATCTATAAAACTAGATTACTTTAGATTGACAATTCAACTATTACATTTTTTTCAGATTCTCACGACACACTAACGATATTGACACAGATGGATTTGTAGGATATACTATGCTAGAATGTTGTTTGCAATACATTTTTAAATGTGATTAGAAAATATAAATTGTGATGCATCTCTCAAAGTAAATTGACATTTTCTCTAACATCAATATCCCCACAGGTATGTTATCTTGCACAATAAAATCAAAAGGTTAGTGAGAAGATAATTTATAATAGAAATCCAGGGATAGATCTCTTGGGTAACGGAGAAGGTAGTTGGAAGTTAGTGGACATTGCAGGCATTGTATTTGTACTGTGAGGATCAGGGATGCTGTTAAATTCAGGCACAGTAAGAGGAGGAATCTGCAGCTAAGGACACAATAGGAATAAGCAGGATCAGAAAAAGGGAGATCTGCAAAGCAGATTGGCTGGAGGAAAAAACCTGCTGTGAAAAAACCAGCAATCAGTGAGGAAAGTTTTACCAAAGTGCTAGAATTCCAAGACGTTCAGGAAAGATTTGCTTTCCCCCTTTCCTCCTTCTCTCTAGGCCAGGGGTCCCCAACCCCTGAGTCATGGCCCAGGACTGGGCCATGGCCTGTTTGGAACTGAGCTGGCCAAGCAACAGGCAATCATGTGTGCACAGATCCATTTGTTCAAGTGACGAACAAAGCTAGAAAGGTTGGGGACCACTGCTCTAGGCTAAAAAGCCAGTGAAGTGAATATCCTGAAGCAGTCATATCAAAATAGAGATAAGTGAGAAAGTTAAGAAATTGTAAATGAAAAATAAACCCGAAATATTTACTTGAAAAGTACTATAACAATAATTATCATTGTTATTTATAGAACTGTATGTTTGCCTGTAAAACTCTTGTTCCATTTCTTACTTTTCCCATTTTTTTATTCTATGGAAAAATAAACAATTCAGAGTGTTATAGAGTTAGGAATAAATCTTGATTTGGATTATCTAGACCAGTGGTCACCAACCAGTGGTCCGGGGACCACTGGTGGTCCCTGGGAAAATTTTGGTGGTCCGTGG
>JANHFK010005302.1:0-12433 GCA_036250565.1 Sibynophis collaris | reverse complement strand
AAAGGATGAAGGCTATTGCTTAGCACATTGTAAGCCGCCCTGAGTCTTCGGAGAAGGGTGGCCTATAAATCAAATTAAAAAAAAAAAAGTGTAGATTTCCATTCCATCTCAGCCTTGGATTTATTCACAGGCTTCCATTTGGGATCCTTTCCTGTAGAGTACAATCATCTCCTGATGTAGGGGTGTAACAGGCTGAGCACAAGGGAGTGATCAAATGCATCATCAGTCTCAAGTCCCTCAAGCCCACCTTGAATCCATTGACTTTTATCTACTGCCAATTTGCTTTGACTGTTAGTAGTTCAGAGAGCTGAAGCTTGCCATAAACCCATATATTCATTTGAACTACCTGGGTTTCCTGATTTCTGTGCTTGACACTTATTTCTTTACATAGTCTATTTCAATTTCTGTGCAGTGTGTTCATTTTGTTTATGATCAGGAGAGAATTGTCCTCTGCCAACACACACATCCATGTACCCCATTGGATTTGCCTTGCGTTAACTAATGCTCATTTTGGCTTCAGTTTTAACTAGGAAAGTTTTAACTAGAAAATTAATTCAGTTAGGAAGGCATGTCCATTTTATCATATTAATGAAAGGTACCATGATTAAATGTTATAAAAATTAATTTTGCCAAATCCTATGTGGTGTAATATTTTTTGTAAAATGTTGATGATGCTCAACTTTGCTAGCGTAATGGATGAAAAAGCATACAAGTTGCGTTTTTCAAAATTAATATATTGACTAGGAGTTGTTAGATCAGTTTGCTGTCCCACTTTCCCATGTATTAATTTAGAAATCGTAGTGATTTGATTTTTTTAAAAAGGGAAAATTGAGAAATTTCTGACACTATTGTAATCTCAAATAATTATTTTGGCATCTTTATTCGAAACAAGGGCTGAGGAAAAAAATGCCGAAAGATGTGAAATTCAAATAATTTTGGGTGCCTTGGTTAATTTGGAAAATTCAAATTAGGTCCCTTCTCTTTAAAATATAAAGTAAATAAAAATTGTGAGCCCCCCTGATTGAAAGGCAATGTATGAGTTCAAGAAAAACTAGTCAAGTGGACAACCTGCTATTTTTTGGTTACTTCACACATCATTACCTCCCCTTTTTTTAACCATCTGCGCATGCGCAGAAGGTTCTGAGCGTGTGCAGAAGAGGCATGCGCGCACATAGTGCACACACGCTCCCATGCGGGAACACACCCGAACTAGTAGCGAAGGTAAATAGATTTCACCCCTGATATAGTTATCTACATAGTTTGGTACAAGGACATCTTCATGAGGGTGTGGGGGTGGGGGTGCAACATCACCTCCTACAAAACAGGATGCCCCAAACTCCCGAGACTTCTCAGAATCAATGTTCTTATGCAGCAGATTGAAATCCCCAAGTATTAATAACATCGATGAATCTATTGCTAGCTCAGCAACAGCAGGGAATGATGCAGGGCAAGGAAAGCCATGCCTAGCAGCAAGAGAATTTATTTTATTAAATTCTGTTGCATCTGATATTTTCATCCTTGAATATTAATTAGTAAAACAAACCAGATTTAAATAGATTCTTGTTCTTTGGTGACTTTAAGTTGTTTGTGAGTAGTATATAGATCACTTCGAAAGGACTGCAAGACTAAGATCGGCCAGCTACCAATCCATACAAATCACTAAATCAGTGTTTCTCAACTTTGGCAATGTTAAGATAGATGAACTTCAGCTCTCAGAATTCTTCAGTCAGATGGAAGTTGAAGTCCACCCATTTTAAAATTGCCAAGGTTGGGAAACACTGCACTAAGGTCTACCTGAGGCATTTTTAATAGAAATTCAGAGACTGGCTAGAACACGAAGATCTACCTGCAGAGGAATAAGTTGGCTGCAGGGTAACCTGCTTTACAATCAATCAGTGCCTCATACATCAATTTCTCATTGAGAAATACGACTTTCAGACTACCATATATATCTCCCCAGTCTTTACTGACCTTAAGGCAACATTCAGCGCCATCTCCCAGACTAGACTATGGACAAGGTAAACAACACTACTATTGATTGCCAACCATTATTCCGCATCTGAGCATTACTTGAGACAGCATCATTAGAGTACCACGTAGCCTCCAAGGGCACTTAACAACAGCTTTTGTAATAATCCAGGCCATTGAACAAGGCTATTTATTACCACCGTAGACATTACTTATTTTCTATATAAATAAGGTGCTAAACTGGTTTAAACCAACCAAATTACTACCCTCACAAAAAGATAGAACAATTGTTTTTTTTAATGACAAATAAATGCAAATATTGCTATCAAGTGGTGGGATTCAAATAATTTAACAACCAGTTCTCTGTCCTAATGACCAGCTGGGTGGGCATGGCCATGGTGGGCATGGCCAGGGGGTGTGACTGGCAGCACTCTGTCTCCTGCACCCTCCTGGGAGAAAAAATGGGCCTTGGGGTAGATGCGCCGCCCGTCCCTGTGCCCCGTTTTGCACCTAAGAGCATCCCTGATGCTTCCCGGGTATGAAAATGAGCCACGAGGTATGTGCTGCACCCCCTTGTGCCCCATTTTGGGCCTAGGAGGCCTCCCTGCACTTACCTGGGAGCCAAAATGGAGTGCTTGGGGACTCCTGGAAGGGGCAGAGCGGGGAAGGGCCAGCCAACAATTTAACGAATGATCTGCCAGAACTGCCCCGAACCGGCTGAATCCCACCATTGTTGCTATCCCGCTATATGAAATGAATGCAGTAATCCTTTCTAGGTCCCTTATAGGACTTAAACAAGCCTTGGGAAATTTTGCACGGCACTGTGAAGAGGACCAATTGTAATTTAATTATGCTAAAATTAAAATCATGGTATGTGATAATAATCCCCAAACGTTTTCCTGTCTTTCTTGTAACAGCGATGACACGGAACAGGTGTTATATTGAAAGTATATGGTAGAGGTCTTCCAGGCCAAAGACATTAAAATGGTTGGTGGTAGTTATATTACTCAGAATGTGCCCAAATATGCCACAGCTTATGAAACATTCTGTTGTAGTAAGTGGGGCAATATGTACTCGCAGCTATTTAGTTAATTGAAGTCAAGCCCTTAATACAATTATTATATGGTGCTTGGCTCAGATTATCTCCCAAACTTGCACTGGTGGAACGTGTTCAGTCCAAATTCCCAAGAACAACCTTCCAAGTCTCCCTCTATGCATCTAATGCAGTGGTGAAATCCATTTCTTTTTACTACCGGTTCTGTGGGCGTGGCTTGGTGGGCTTGGTGTGGCTTGGTGGGCATGGCAGGGGAAGGATCCTGCAAAATCTCCATTCCTATCCCACTTCGGGGAATAATATTGCAAAATCTCCATTCCCACCCCACTCTGGGGCCAGCCAGAGATGGCATTTGCTGGTTCTCCGAACTACTCAAAATTTCCTCTACCGGTTCTCCAGAACCTGTCAGAACCTGCTGGATTTCACCCCTGATCTAATGCAACCTTATCAACGGAGGCAAGGATCTTGATAGTGGAGTCCTATAGTACAAGATTCACTCTCCTTCCTATAGTTTATCCCCTTAACATTGAGGATGGGATTTCAAATTACATGCAAACAGATAGTTATAGGATATTTTCATTTCTAGAGCTTTCATCTTCTGGCTTACACTCTATGGCCTTCAAACAAGCAACAGTGATACTCAGATGTTGCCTGCCTGATATAGAACATCAAACTCTTATAAGTCATTAGCCTCCAGGTCTGTGCAGATGAGAGTTTGAAATATGTCCTAGTACCAATGGCATCTCATGCAATTGGATATTCCAAGGCATCACCTTAGTCTGATGCAGTGTCCTTCCTTCCTTTAGTGCTACTGAAAATAAATACAATAATATACCATGGCTGAATGAACCCCTAAGGGTATATATGGAGGGAATCTATTGAGCATATTCTTCTGTTATCATTAGTAGAGAACCACTTGGAGTCTTAATTATTCCACTTCTGAAGAATAATTCAGCATTCACTACCCAGTTCTTGCTATAGCAATTTTTGCTATCTGACGCCATCCCTGCGATAATATAGTATGACCCGATCCTATATGGCTGCATGTAAAATTACCTAAAGGCAGCTGAACCTGCCTGATTATCGTCTGTTACATATCGCTTACTCCTAGCACTAAAAATACGACTGATCTTTTTATTAGCCCGAACTGCTAAAATGAAACTTAAAAGTGTCTGTTTTATAAGTACGCCCTGTCATTTATTTTAATCCTTTTAGTTTTATCCTTAGGCCAACTATGAAGCGAAGCATTTTATCTTTGAAATTCTTTTAGTTAAAATTACTGTTTTTTTTCCTCTGTCACTTAATTTTAATCGTTTTGGTCTCATCTGTAGACTTACTGCTTTATTTGCTTTTCGCTGGGTAGCAACCACAATATAGATGGATTTTATAGATCTCCCAAGATCTCAGAAATGGATGAAATTGAAATGTTGCCCTTGGGTTCATTCATGTGCTGGTTTTTATCTAGATTTCCAAAGAGGTTCAGTCATATTTCCATATGTGAAGGTGGCAGATCGATATAATTTTTTCCCGTTTTTCAGGCTGCCTGGCATGCATTTGAGGAAGAGGACAAATTGTTCAGTTGTATTTGCCAGTAGAAGCTGTCACACAGCCGTAGTTTCTGGTATAATAGCTACTTTTGCTAGAGCAATGACAAGGAAATTCACTTTTGAAGTGTTCAGTTTATCCACCGACTTCATTTCTTTAGCTAATAGTGCAGAAGACTGCAATGAAACTTATCTTCTTCCATGTTTCTTTCAGAATAAATGTCAAAGAGCCTCCCACTAGTTCATGAACTTGCTCTGAATGGCCAATTTCTCTGACTAGTTTTAGTTTGTCGTTACTGTTTTAGTTACCAAATTTGAGAATAGTGATGTTCCTTGAAAGTTACCAAATTTGAGAATAGTGATGTTCCTTGAAAGATGGGAAAATAATTACGCTTTCAATTGCTATTTGAAAATTAGTACACCATATTGTCAACTTTAACAAGTCAAAGGTTTGGAAATTAATCCAAGCTTTAAAATGGAGAGAAGAAGACTCTGTATTGCATTGTGTTTCAGGTAATAAAACTTCTGACAGTGGTTAGTTGATCCACAACATGCCAACCGTTTGGGGAATAGAACTGTCAGAATGTTTGCAATCCGGCTTTACGCAAGAAGAAAATTGTCAGTCTGACTGTGTTTAAGACATCAAACATGTTTAAGAGTGGATTGGCTTTGTGGAACAGGCAGATCTAGAAGACAGTCTTGGAGGAGTAGGGAAATGAAGTGGAAAGAGAACATGGAAGGGTGGGGAATGAAAGAAGCGTGCAGACTAGACCAGGGGTCTCCAACTAGTGGTGAAATCCAAATTTATTTACTACGGTTTTGTATGGCTTGGTGGGTGTGGTGTAGCTTGGTGGGCGTGGCTTGGGCATTGCAGGGGAAGGATATTGCAAAATCTCCATTTCCTCCCTACTCCTGGGGAAAGGATATTGCAAAATCTCCATTCCCACCTGACTCTAGGGCCAGACAGAAAGGGTATTTGCTGGTTCACCAAACTACTCAAAATTTCCGCTACTGGTTCTCCAGAACCTGTCAGAACCTGCTGGATTTCATCCCTGTCTCCAACCTTGTCCTGGAGGACTTTAAGCCTGGAGTTGAAGTCCACCAGGCTTAAAGTGGCCAAGGTTGGAGATCCCTGGACTAGACAGCAGGCTTAAGAAAAGTAAAGAAATAAAGAACATAGCTAAAGAAGAAGTTGTGTGGATGAGATAAGGAACTGAAGGGGATGTACAGAAATAATTCTTTCCAGAGGGGTGGCCATAGAAATGAAGTAAACAAGCACAGTAGGTTAAAAGTAAATAAATTACAGAGCTCCTAAAACTCAGGCTGTAATATAATATAGCAAGAAACAGAGGATAGCTATAATGAACACTCTGGTGAAGAAAATTCAATGTGTAAAAACACGAAGTCAATTAAAAAACTGAAAGCCACCAGGGTCTGGTATCAATATATTTGGGCCAGACTGTAACATCCTCTTACTGATATTACATAAGCTTGTTTCTGTTTATTCAGACCCTCTCCCGGTGGCTTCATATAGACATTTAACAGCAGCTGAGAGAGAGAGCCAAACCATATGGCATCCCTATAATCTCACTCTAGAAATCAAATAAAGGTCATCTTTAAATTGGTAAAGGCGGTATGGGATATTCCTCTTGGCTGGTTGGAGTATTTTCCACCAAATGGTATAATATGATCAAAGTCTTAACTTTTTATCCTGGAAGACAGCTTGATCCTCAGAAAAGCACCTTCTGTTGTCTAGCCAAATAAATACATTAAAAAAAAAGATGTCTAGCAAACTGTTTTAATATTCTTCTTGATTGGCTGATAACTGGTATATAATTGTATAAGTATAGAAGTATAATTGGGTTAGGTTAAGAAGATCAAGGCAAGAACCTAGCAGTCTCTTTTAGATTTCAAAAGTTCCATTACAATCAGAGTTGCTTTACCACTTTAAGTAACAAGAGACTAATTGGGGAGAGCATCCAAAATTGTGGGCAGAAGTGTAAGGTCACTTGGGTTGGTACTAAAAGGGTTGTAAATGTATTTCTACCACTTCTTGGGTGAAATTAAGCACCCTATTCCAGAAACACTTAGGGGAACTGAATTGACATGAAGAATCCCAAAAGGAATTGTTTTAATCTTTGATAGCTTGTGCCAAGTTCTGCCAATTGGCCTCTTGCCCCCATTTCAGGTCCCTACTAACTGCTGTCAATTTTTATCTGTTATATTCAGAGCGATAAATTTGGTGGTGTTCATTCTTAAAGTACAGTGATAAGTCTTCCTGATTAGAGTTAAGCAGTATTTAATTATGTATGCAAATAATTATATAAACATACATGTAAGGCAAGTTCTTAGACTTAGTGTATTATTATACAATCAAATGATATAAATAGTAATTGGGAAGTTTAAAATTAACATATTGCTGAAATGTTATTGATATGATAATTAGCTGGTGATTATTTTAAAATTAACCTAAATTACAAAGAATGGTGGGTTTAATTTACTAGTTAGGCAGACATATTATAATGATGGATGTCTTAAAATATATCGAGATGACTACTGTCTGAGAGCCTAATTCCATTTTTTTAAAAAAAAGTTCATTTGCCTGTTGAAACACAGAAAAAGGAAATGTTAATGAATTTTCTTTCTTGAAATAGATTCTGTTTGATAAAAAAACATCAATGGGATCCCTAGAAGAATGATAGCTTGACAGATTGTATTCTTCTTCTTTCTGTCTTCAAAAAGGAAGGACAGCCATTCTGAATTAAGATCAGATGTACTCTAAGTATGCTAAATGAAACTTTTTCCCCAGCTAGCTTAGTTCAATGAGAGAAGTGATTTATAAGCAACAACTGCAAAAAAATACATTCGTTTCCTACCAGTCCATTTGCAAAAGAGATTTTTAGGAAAGGTATGTTTAATGTTATGGTAATATGACTTTATTTTAACTTAGTGGTTTGTTTTTCATTTTAATGTGAGGATTAGAAAATGGTGTTTGACAGGAAAATGTGAAAAACTGTGTATTTAGCTTTGGAAATATTATTTCATTTTGGCTTGCTTAAATAGCAGGGAAGAGCTAAGTGACAAAGTACTTTTCATTTTAAAATACTGTACATATTTAATGTAAGAAAAAAGGCTCCATACATATGATTTACAGCTAAGTCTTTGTCCAATATTAAGATATTTTGCCATTTTCAGAAGTTCTTTTCGATGTCAAAGGTTTATGAATTGGCATATGGAACTTTGCTTTCCATTTTTAGGCAAAAGACAGAAAATGGTGTTTGATGGGGAAATGTGAAAAATGTGTATTTAGCAATAGCAATAGCACTTAGACTTATATACCGCTTCATAGTGCTTTTACAGCCCTCTCTAAGTAGTTTACAGAATCTGCATGTTGCCCCCAACAGTCCGGGTCCTCATTTTACCGACCTCGGAAGGATGGAAGGCTGAGTCAACCGTGAGCCGGTGAGATTTGAACTGCAACTAGCAGTCAACTGAAATAGCCTGCAGTGCTGCACTCTAACCATTTGCGCCAACTCAGCTCTTTTGAATATGTAGAAAGTATTTCATTCTATCAGCTTTACTATTGATGACCATTTTATTGAACAACGTCTTTTGATTACTAATTTGGGAACATTTACAGTAGAACTTCTGGTCACGACCATAATTAGTTCCATAACTTTGGTCGCAACCTGATTTGGTCATGACCTAAACCTAATTTTGGAAATTTGGCACTTACCAAAAAAAATGGCGCAAAGGGGAAATTGGCCATGGGGAAAAAAAGCTATGAATTTTTTGGTCGGAACCCAAAATGTTTGTGACCAGAGGTTCTCCTGTAATTGTATACTCGGACCCCATACCCCTGATAGTCTGCTAGTATGTTAAAAACATATTAAGACTATAGAAGCATGAAAATAGAAATACCCTGGAAGTTTGTGTTTTGATTTTTGCCTATATTATGAACCTAGTAGTAGTGCAGTCCTTTTAATAGCCCACGCTGAAGTAAGTTTCACAGGATTTATTATCTTGGTTGTATATCGGAATACAAGTCTAGGAATGCTTGTAAACTTTTCTCATCTCAGTTCTCTATCATCTTCAGTATGATTTATTTTACAAAAGGAGTTTATCACTATTATTTTATTCATTCCTATTTTATTGCGTTGCTAGTTGACTGTGCAGACGATGAGTTGAATAAATAAACGTAGGAAGAAACAAATCTTATTTTACTGTTTGGTTTTATGCATATACCTTACATTTTATTTTATTGACCCATTACATGATTGCATCTCCTGGTAAGAGGCTGAAACACCTCTGGGTTATAACTCCCCCCCCCTCTCTCTTCTCACAATTTGTTTTATACAGCATAAAATAACTGTTAAAGTAGAGCTTGGTGCAAAATAAAAGAAAGAAAATTATGCCATTGAATGTTGGCAGTATGATCGGGGAGAACAAAAATTCATGTCAATAAGCCACATGGACTGTGTGTGAACTTTTGCCGTATATTTTTATGTACTACTTATTTTGGCTAAAGCGTATGAGTCAATTAACAATAACATTATAGCAGAAAATAAATAACATTAATGAAATTGTATAAAACTCCCAGTAAGCATTTAAACAGTCCAAAAAAATGGCAACCCGATTAAAAATGTTATTAAAATAATATTGCAGTGAAGGGTACCCAATAAGTTTAGATTTTTTTTAAAAAAAGATTTTTTATCCATTGGGTGAAGGGTATAAAATTCTGGAAAGAGTAAATTTCAGAGCCAGTACTAAGACTTCCTTCACATTCATTTCTGATGATTTTGGAGCCAAGGAAAAAGTCTCTGAAAAACTTTGACACCTGAACAAAATTTTCCCTAAGTCAAAATAAACATTGTACATTATACCTGAAAATAAACTACAAGACAGAGGTGCTGCTGTTTCCTAGGTTGTTAATAGGAGTCCATCCAAATTATACATGAAACCCGACTTGAAAACTCACAAACATTATGTGAAATACAAAATATTATTACAACCTTTTGGATCCCTGGTTAAATCCGCTCCATTTGCCTGAATGCTTTAATAGCGATATTCTGTTGAAAAGATAACTGCAGTTCATTTACCTAAATTAATTTATTCTGAGACAGTTCCTTACTTCTTTGCTGTATTTCTCAGTTTTGTTTTAATGGATGCTGTTATCATGCAAAAGGAAGGCAAATAAGTTTTTAAATGAATGCACCATAAACTGTAGTACGTTTTAGTGGCCTTGTCTCCAGTAGTGACTTCTTATTTAGGCGCCATTGATAAAAATGGCTGATATGTAAGATAAACTGGATTGCTTGCTCATCTTTGCCCTACGTGGCCCATAAAAGCAATTAGTATTTAATTGTTGCCCTGCTAGGGCAAAGTGTGAATACCAAAGTCCCATTAGAGCCTGTATTATTGGCACAATGAATCAAATCTGCATGTACCCTCCTCCATCACAGGACTATGAACTATGCCCCACTGTGGTGTAGGCGGTGTCAATTCCATCCCAGAATTTCTGCTGAGGGAATGTTTAACTTGGCCTAATCAAACATTAGAATGGTCATTTTCCTCAGTTTTTGGAAAACAGAATGACATAATCATTCTTGTCCCCTTAAGATGCATAGAGAAGTAAATCGTGGCCTTCTCAGATATGCTAGTATGTACTCGGAGCCCTAGATAATCCTTTTAAAACAAGATTAGACTGAGGCATGACCAATCTGCTGCTCTCAATAACCTCCGTTGGGTTTTCCCCTTCCTTCACAGCCCTTCACTCTATGTGTCATGACACCTGAGGAAAGGGCCTGTTTCATTACTGATATCGGTAAGCTGCTATGAAAAGCTTTGTGGCTAAAGACAGGGGTGGATTGGTCTTACCTCTTCACAGGTGACGGTGGGTGACATGGTTAATTATCATAACTGCATTGCCTAGTCTTGAAATTCTGCATTCGCCAAAACCATTTTGCAAGTTTTAGACACACTATTTCTAAAAAGCAAGACTGCCTTTACTTTTATAGAACTATCAAATCATATTTGCACAAATTCAGTTTATATTTTGAAATGATACCCTAAGCTGCAATCACAAAATATCTTACGTAGTTTGATAATGTAGTTCAGGATCTGGCATGGTGAACTCTGCCAATTCACACGTTTTTTAAAAACAGCTGTAATAGAAATGGTTTGGGGAGATGTCTCCAGATTTTTCTTTTCTTTATCATAGCCATCTGCTGAATTAAATAGATTAAACATTAATTAGCTTAAAGAAGAAGGCATCTCTGTATGCTATTTTGAAGCATATTTTCTAAATAAATATTGGAAGCTTTTGAAAAAGCAAGCAAAACATATTTGATTGGCTTGTCAACTGCTTTTGCCTAAAGTGTCTTCATGCTAAAAATAGTGCTTTATTGCAGTGGAGAAAGTGTTATTGGTTATTATTGTTTGAGAGAAAGCAAGAAGGTTTATAGGGTTCATCTACATGAGCTGAATTATTAAGCATATATGATATCATTTCATGACTGACAGAGTGTGTGTGTGAATGAGTATTTACAGATGCTACGCAGTATATAGAGCAGGGGTGTCAAACCTGTGGCCCGCAGACTGGATGCGTCACGTGCTAGCCACGCCCACACCCAGTTTAGCGAAGCGGGAAAAAGTCACGATACATCATGTGATGCCACCATGACGAGGCAAGTTTGACATCCCTGATATAGAGCATCAATAGGATTAGCACTTTAAAATAATAGGATTAGCACTTAGACTTATATACCGCTTCATAGTGCTTTTACAGCCCTCTCTAAGCGGTTTACAGGTTCAGCATATTGTCCCCAACAATCTGGGTCCTCATTTTACCCACTTCGGAAGGATGGAATGCTGAGTCAACCTTGAGCCAGTCAGGATAGAACTCCTGACTGTGGGCAGAGTTAGCCTGCAATACTGTATTCTAACTAATACACCACCATGTGCTTAATAAAGGAGCATATAGCCTGGTGAGATTTGATCTGTCAAACTGCTGACAGCCGGTGATCAGCAGAAGTAGCCTGCAGTACTGCACTCTAACTACTGCGCCACCTCAGCTCATAATAATTATTTTCCGTTGAGTAACATTAAGTGACAATCTTCAAGAGCTGAATTATAATCAGCATCTTTCATAGATTAACAGCTGCTGGATGGGAACTCTTGCAATGTCAGAGAGCCATGGGAATGGGAGAGCAGCTGAAGATGAAGTTACATTTCCCTTCAGTATTTTCCCTTCCTGGAACAGGAGTGACACCCACATAGGAAAAACCCAAACTGTGATTCTTCCTAAGATTGTTTGTTTTTTCCTTCCTTGTTTGTTTGAGAGCCGAGGTGGCGCAGTGGTTAGAGTGCAGTACTGCAGGCTACTTCAGATCTGCAGTTCAGCAGATTGAACCTCACCAGTTCAAGGTTGACTCAGCCTTCCATCCTTCCGAGGTGGGTAAAATGAGGAACCAGGGGGCAATATGCTGATTCTGTAAAAACACTTAGAGAGGGCTGTAAAAGCACTATAAAGCGGTATATAAGTCTAAGTGCTATTGCTATTGTGTTTCATCTGCATTTAAAAAGCAACAAGTTGCTCTAGGTAAGAGGGTGTGTCACAATAATTCTCACAATGCTTGAATGAGCACCAGTATTGAGGAATCAGAAGGTGTTTGTGCATATGTGATTTTTATCATCAAGTTGTTAGAATATATATCAGCTATGAAATCCGCCCGGTTCTATCTGGCTTGCCGAACTGGTAGCGCCAGTGGCGGGAAACTCCGCTTACCCGCTGGGACGTCATTTTGTCCCGTTTTTTTACCCTCTGCAATTGTGCAGAAGGGGCGCATGCGCAATACATGCACGCACT
>JANHFK010005301.1:81252-92042 GCA_036250565.1 Sibynophis collaris | reverse complement strand
CAGTATCTTTCCCCTGCCACACCCACCAAGCCACGCCCACAGAACCGGTAGTAAAAAAAATTAGATTTCACCACTGCTAAATACTATTTGAATGCATCAAAGAATAATTATTTGAGAATGTTTCACATGATTTCCAGGCTCGGGAAAAAATCTTTACATTAAAATAATTAAGTAGAGGAAACATAGCTTCAGAATAGCAAAAAAGTCAACCCTATATTTTTTATTAAGCCCTATTCCTGTCTCTGATAAAATGCTATTATATTGTCCAATATAAATAGTTGAAAAATATTTCTATCACATTTACATCTTGATAGTTTTCTTTTTCCTTTTTGTTTTTGTAAACATGCAATGTTACAATGTTGCATGAAAGAGCATATTTACTGAGACAGTATAGTTTACTTATTCAGTTGAATTTTTTGGAAAAAAATTGTAATCACCAGTCTAAACTTCAGGAAAAAAAATAATGCTTCCAATATTCTCTAAGAGAGATAAGACTAAAGTTCTCTCTCTCTATCTCTTTCTCTCTCTCTCTCACACACACACACTCATACATACACAGAAACAAATCCCACATACTGCACAACACATAAGTGAATATATTTTTCAAAAAAATTGAACAAGACAAGGACCAAAAAGCTAGCATTACCATACCTGAGCAAGAGAAATCCAGAAAACCACTGAATGGTGATAAAAGACAGAGTTTGGTACAGTTGTTTTAACTCTTATTTTTGCAGTCTAGACCTACAAAAATCTTAAGTCTCACTTGGAAACTTTCTGTAGGAACCTCCTTGAACTTTGTTCCTGATTCAGCATAGCTATTCTTATTCATGATTTTGATTAAGTTACATTTGGGATTCGTTTCTAATACAACAGTTATGAAGACTCAAGTCTTCTCAAGTCAAATTTCTGTGATCTTTGCTACTTTGTTTCCTGATTAAGTGGGTCAGCACAAATTAAAATCCTTCAAAACACACTTGCCCGATTTGTGTTCTATAGCAACACATCAGGCTTCTGTGAACAGGACTATAAAACTGAGTAACCTAACCTCAGCCAAAAATTGAGTAACCTAACAAATCAAAATACAAGGTTTCAACTAAGAATATTATACATGCTTTTTCTACTCTGAAGTTGGCAAGTCATGGACACTGAATATCAACAGAAACATACAATATACCTGACCATCATACCATAACTATTGTACATGGTAGCACCATTTACAGTCAACTATTCTAAATTTAAATAGGTAAAAATGCACACACCCAGCACATTCTGAGGCCTCACTGTTGAGAACAGTCAACTTATGTTAACTTACTGGGACTCAATTCATAATATCTTATATATTTTTAATTCTAATACTTGCCATATGGTATTTTCTACTTATATTTCCCTTCATTATGTCTTCTAATAGTCACTATGCTGTACTGTGCATTCTGCAGGCTTCAAATCCTTATTTATTCAAGGAACAGTCTTCGTATAAAAAATCTTTGAATGTGCCTTGGGGGCGGGGGGAATTTTGCCGATCTTTTTGGATTTTAGAATGGTTTAAGTAGAAAAATGGGAATCTTAATCTCTTTCATGTCTTAAGCCTTCCTTTGAAGTGCTGCTCATTCCAGCAATATCATGATAATACTTGGTCCTGTTTTGGTACACAGCCTCCCAACAAATGAAAAAGTGCAACTGTGGCTGTAAATTATCTAATCTAACTTATTTCTCTCTAATTAGAAGATTCTAATGATCCAACAATACCTGTCAGAAATGAAGGATGGGTGGATCAAACAAGTCAACATTTTAGTATTGGACAACTCTGATACTTCCTATAAATTTTAAATGGCTGGTGAAAGTTCTATATCCTGGCTACAGGATTTTTAAAAAGTGTGATCTTTACAGCTCATTAAGTATCACCAATAATGAATTTTGATAATTGGATCTTGGTTAAAGAATTTGTTGCTGCAAAGAGCCTAAAAAAAACCCCATAACACTTCCCCAAAGCTATTTTGGTTGATCTTCTTTACCAAAGATGTAATGTGGCTATATTTAGTTCCATAAAACAGATTCTTTGAGTTTCCCTGCAAGACATTTTTAGAATATAGAAATCTATTGAATATTTTTTTAATCATTGTTTTTGTTCAGTTGTTAAATGGAATAACATAGAATACAATATCTGATGGTTGTAACATCATTATGCACTGTCCTCTTAAACACAAAGATTTAGATTTAAATGTAAGAGGGATTTTAATTAATTCACTGTGACATTGCAAGTATCTTAAAGTAAGTTTCATAGCCCATTGAATCAACCTCCAGGGAACACAATTTCTGCCTTTTCATATGTAAAGCAACTGAATAGAGTAAAACATAACATATGTAAGATCATCAACATTTCAGAATGTCTGTAACATGGTTTAATTTCTGATGGGTTTCTTTCCACAGTGGAAAAATCCAATAATAACACCTGCTCTTTTCATGAAAGCCATTTTTTGTTTTGTTTTGCAGCACTTTTAAGCAAATAGAGAGAAAAATGAGAAAAGAATTGCATAATAAAAAGGAACAAAGAGAAAATAGGTCAGAAAAATGCAAGCATCCGCATAATAGAAATAGGCCTGCAATAATGCAATAAAAGTGTAGCAATGACAAATTCTGTGCACATATTTTTTGAAAAAAAATGTGCTAAATGATTGGAACAAAAGTGTTCCTAAATAAATAAATGTGACAGATGTAAATAAATGTAAGCTGTATGCTATTATTTAGCAATTATTGTTGCTGATAGGCAAATAAGAATCTAACATGGAATAAGGGTTAGCCTTGCAACTAATTATACATGATGGCTCAAAGATACCTAAATTATTACCTAAAATACTTGCAGTTATACGAATCTGTAAAGTTGTCTCATGTTATTGATACTTATGGTCCAGGTTATAAACAGTGACTAACTGACTCTCTCTAGGAATATATGCAGGTATTTTTCCAGCTTTGCCTGGAGATAACACTGAAATATGGACTGGTATTTTAACATATATTTTCCTACGGTAGAAAAATCATATTACTTACTCCCATCAGTTAAAGTATATGAAAGGACCATCTACTTCTCATATTATAGACAATCCATATAAAACTTCTGCAAATTTATCATTACTTATAAATGTTTCTGGGTTTTTTTTTAGTTTCCTTCTATTATCCTCCTCTGCTTTGCAATTAACATTTTTAGAAGCTTCTGTCCATTCTACATTTCCAGTTTTACATATTCTCTGAAATATTTAAGACTGGATTGATCCATAAGCCTACTCCTTAGCTTCTTATAACAGAAGGCTGTTTTCGCAACATGAGAAACACCTGCAGCCTCAATACATTATCATTTTGAAAAAGAGTGTATAAAATTCAAAAAAGTACACAAATTCAAAAATACAACTAACAAATAATAGATTCAAAATAAATTCTCTTTTGAAAAAGAGAAAGCAAATACCATGTTTCTCCAAAATGATGACCCACCTTGAAAAGCCATATCATATTTTTGAGCGCAAGCCCCACCCATAAAATTAGCCCTAAGTAAGACCCCCCCACCCCGGGGTGCAGGGAGTGGGGCGAGGGACATAGGTAAAAAATAAGCTAGGGTGGGGATAGGGGTGTGTGGAGCTGCCCTACTTACCATGCCTTGCACACCCCAACACCTGCTTCGCCTTTTTCTGTGGCCGCTTCTTCTGTAGACACTTGCATGAAGTGCCCTGGCTTTTGTTTTGCCTTCAGATGCCTGCTGGAGCTCTGGTATCGGCTGCAGATGACTTCCAGCGAGTGGCAACAAGTGGCTGCAGAAGAAGTGGACCAGCAGTGGGCTCCTGCTGGGCGGGTCTGTCAGTACCAGCACCATAAGTTTAGTCAATAATTAGAATCCATAATAAGAAGGCCTAGCCGTTTTTGGGGGGTCAAAGGAAAATAAGACCTGGACTTCTTTTTGGAGAAACGCGGTATATAAGTAATCTAAGCATATCATGTTTATTAAATATTAACTATTTACAAAAACTTCAATTTAAAAAAATAGACCTTTACTGTAAATCAGAGGTATCAAACTGGTGACCCACGCGCAGGCCACACCCACCCTAGCTTGCAAAGGGAAAAAATGTCGCAATACATCACGTGATGGCAACTTGACGCTGCAGGTTTGACACCCGTGTTGTAAATGAAATCTGTGCTAAACAGAAACACATTGCACCATTTTTTTTTGCTTTGGTAAAAAAGATTAACTTTTCATAAATTGATGTCACATATTTCCTTCCTAATATCCAGGATACTATTCTTCTGATTTCTCAAAACCTCGTAGTCAAGCTTACAACCCTGGATGCCAATTCCTAACCATTGGTGAGAGTTTTTTTCCCCTCATCTATGCACAGCCAAGCCAGACATGTGTTACTTGCTGAAACAATAGTTGTAATGCTCCATGGAGATGTAGCCAATTTCTGATGACTCTGCAGATAAAACTCTCCAAGCCATCCTGTCTGTCGTCACATTACACAATTATTTCAGGTACATTTCTGTGACTTTCAGTACTTGCCCTATCTATCTCATGCAATGCCAATCTTGTCTTCTGCTTCTGTTCGTCTTACCCAGCATTATAATCTTGTTTGTAGATATCATCAGCCCTCATGATATCCCATTTGTTTCCTGTTTCTTGCTTACAATGTATGTCCTGGATTGTTTTGTGCTTTTTTTTTTTAAATACAGCAGGTGGCATTTTTGATTATCCAAGATTGCTACTAAGCACATCATATTGATTGTCGATATTCTGCTTTTAATTCAAAATTATATAGGAATACCAAAATTCATGCCCATAAAAGAGTGAGGTATCTCTAACTGCCATTCTTCAATAAAACATGTATTATAACAACAGTAAATGAATGAAAATAGTGTTTGATGCAATGTCCTAACTAATAACAATAACTAGACTTTCTGGTCATCAATTCAAAGATATTTCCTTATCTAAATAGAGAAACCGAATGGGTGGAGAAAAATCAATGGGAGTGACTTCTAACTTCCCGATGACTTTCCTATTGAGTTTCCTTGTGGGAAGCTGGCAATGAGCATCAGATATCTTCCTTCCTCCCTCCCTCCCTGTTCTTTCCTTCTTCTCCCTTCTTTCCACTCTTCCTCCTCCATCCTTATTCCTTCCTTCTTCCTTTCAGCATATGCTCGTTTCAGATGAATTCAAGTTTTATTAAGTTTTTAACAGCTCTGCTTGACATGCTGCACTAGTGATTTGTTCAGATCCTTTGGCAGTAGATACATGTCAGTTCAGAATTAAGTTTCACTGGCTGGTTTCCCCCATTTAGCTAAATAAAGTGTGGGAAACAGATATTGCCACTAGCCTATAACCCTATCATGATGGCTGGATTCACACAATATGCTAATCAAAAACCAAACAAACCCAGCCATTGGATCTACACTTACAATGACTCTGATTCTGCGCAACTAGCAAATGTTTTGACCAGGGAAGAATACAAACCTCACCTTTCTTTATTCAAAGAGAATATTTGTAAAAATAACTGTATGAGCAGCAAAGCAGTCCCTTCACTTTGGATTGCTGATGTGATCCTTTAATCATTCTCCTTTGTTTTTTTCACCTCTTAGTTTTTCCTATTTTTAGACCTTCAATCACTTTACTGCTTACTTCTTTTTTGATTCACTCTTTTCTCCAATCTTCCCATATTTTTCTTCCTTCTTGCCTCTTCTAGTCCTTTCTCAGCTTTTTCTTGTCCTCTTAACTTTTCTGAATTTGGTCTTGTTTTACTTTGATCCCTCCAAGGACTTTCTCCTGCCAGTTTCCATTTGGTCCCAAATTGGTGCTGCACCTACAATCCAGTTGCAGGAGAACCTGTCTCACTACTGCTTTGGTCCTGGGTTTTTGTCACAATCCAACTGGTATTTCTTTTGGCTATCTTGTGGACTTATTTTTTCTTCTTCGTAAAATTGATTCTTTTGCATGCTTTGCCACTACCATTTTCCCCCTTATCCTTTCAGTGGTCTTTTTTTTAAGAGTCTTAATTTGTTCTTGCCCCTCCCTTCACTTACTTCTCTAAGGTTCTCCTTCTATAACTAGGTTTCTCAGTTCCTGTTCCTGAATTAATCTTTAATCTATGTCACCCTAAGCAATCCAACTCTCCAATTTATTTCCATCACCTTTTACCTAGCAACATTATTCATGTTTTCCTATGAGAGAGGGAGATTCATAAACATATCTCAATTACTTCCCTAGGCCACCAAGTGACCCAAATAATATCCATTAATTTGGAAGAGCAGGAGAAAGAAGCCTATACTTGAAATGCTGATTCACAGTCATAGAAGTCTCTAAACTTGTTTGATTTGCTGTATTTCTGTTGCCATTCTTATTTGCACTAAAAATTCTCATCTCATGAATCATGTCTGAAAATTGTCTATCAAGTCTAGACAGTTAAATAGGGATTAAGGGTCCAGAACCTATGATTTACTTCCAAGTCCAGAAGTGAACTTTGAGAATTTGATTGCTTCCTCTTATCCCCAACACTCTTCAATGAAAGTTGTTGCTTAGAAACCAAGCATAAAGACACAATCCACTACTTAACTCCACTAACCATTGATCAAGCCACCAATCACTTGTTCCAATTTCAGAATCAAATGTCAGGCGAGATGGGCCAGTTAGCCCAAGAGATGAGACAGAATCTACAAAAGTCATTATTGGAACAGCTGCAGCAGCTAGAGCCCTTTGATATTTAGTTGTCTTATTGACAGACAACTATGTTAGAAATTCCAGAAAATGTACTTTCTCCATCATAAATGTGAATTATACATTTCTCTGAGACTAGATGGTTTCTTTAATGACTGAAAGTATCTGCTAATATATATTCACTAAGGTAAGACTTTCTGATAGGCCTATTGTTCATGAAACAATCTCGTTTCCTTTAAATTAACTAAACTAAAGACAGTCAACCTCTCTAATGGCAATGAATTCTACTTTGTAAAAAATACTTACCTCTTATTGTTCGTAATCTCCTCAGATATAGCATCAATAGATGAGCAAAATAATAATACTGAAAGGTAGGTAGCATTAATGGAGGAGCAGAATAATAATACTGAAAAGTAAGTGAACACTTTGTAATTTCCCATTAATACATATGTAGATGCGTTTAGCATGTTGCACTTCTTATGAACCTTCTTTTAATATCAGAAAAATCCAATGTACAGGAGTTAATTTTGTCCTTAATAATTCCAATTTTCCCTATTGTGAGGCTTCTATCGTTTTATACTCTTTATAACCTATAGCTTTAAAAGTGTAACAGCTACCTGATAGAGGAGAGAAATATATTAAAGTTATCCTTTAAAGCAAGGGACTCCAACCTTGGCAACTTTAACATTGATAGACTTCCCATGGTAGCTGGAGAATTCTGGGAGTTGAACCCCACAAGTATTAAAGATTGGAGACCTTAAAGAACTTAAACATTTAAAAGCTTGTGAATATTTTTAAATAACCTTTTTAAATTAATGGATACATGTGTACATTTCTATGGCTAACAATTAATATCTACAGTCATGGACATGAAAACAGAATTACTATAATTTCTGGTGGTTCTGATGAATTCACCACTGCTCTGTTAATTTCTTCTAACATTTGTTTGTAAATCTAGCGCCTCATCGCATGTGGTAGAAAAAGCGGTTTGTTATTCCAATAAACGAACAGCCAAAATAATAAGTTTTATATTTTCATTTTGCAAGAAATGATGTTTTATTCATTGCCTCAGTACAAGCAAGATCACACCACAAATGTATTTAAACCTTTCAAACCAAACTACAGATATTGTTCTTCTGTTTCAAAGCCCCAGCAAAACATTTCATTCCCTGCATGAGACAGACAGCTGACTTGGTCAGTAGATTTTGACAGAGGATTTGATTAACGAAAAAGGTTAAATGGCAAAAATCAATGTAGCAGCATAGCTGAAGCTGCTACGATGAACTGATGGTCTAGATTGATAGCCATTACATGCCTTTGTGTCCAGAAATAGATTTGTTCCCCACATATCTTCCATAAATGGAAACAATGATTGTTCACAAGAAATGACAGCTGTAACTTAAAAGCATCATTTCCAACTTGGTGCCTCTCAGATATGTTGGAGTTCACTTCCTATAATTGTGTTGATCCTGCTGACTGGAAGATTACTGAACAAAGTTGTCATGCATTCAAGGACAAAATCCACTGAAATCAGTCTATGCCACTGTTTCTGGAAGGCTAACTTAGAACAACTATATTATTAAAATAATGTTACCATAATACTGTTAAAGATCTCTGAGTGTTGATTTCAAGAGTTCTAAGGGTTTTTTAAAAATCTGATTGACACAAGTAAATCCAGATTTAAATATATTTGCTAACTCAACCTACAGTTGTAACTCGGGAAATTCCATCGTAAGTCATGATGCTCATTAAGTCAAGACACTCATGTGACCGACTCAATTTTATGATCTTTTTTGTAGCACTTAAGCAAACATCAGAGTTGTAAAGTGAACACTGTGGTTATTAAGGGAGTCAATACATTCCTTGTGTGTGGTCTTTTTGCTGGAAACTGGCCAAAGTGTCTGATTTCCACCAAAAGAAATGCCATAAAAGGCAGAACATGATTGACTGCAGAATGCTGCAACTGCTATAAAAGGCAATCCAGATGTTAATATTTGAAATGTGATTATGTGACTGCCGGAGGAGAGGGTGCAGTCATTGGAACTGTGGAACCAGGTCATGTACCTTTTGGGGGGAGTTCTATTGTAATTTTGATTGGTCACTAAGCAACTAGTCATTAAGCAAGGACACAATTTTGAGAACAATAGCATCTGACTATGTTTTGGAATATGAACATTCACATATGAAAGGCAAAAATTGTCATTAGTTCTGAAAAGTATGCTTTTTCAGATATATGTATACAGTACAGTCATAAAATATTTCTTAAGAAAAATATTTTCATTTACATGGGTTTTACAGGACATACAGGAAAGCAGCCAGAAGAAAGCAGATACACAAGTTCAATTACTATATTTTTGTGTAATGTATTGCAAAATTTGAATCATTACTTGTATAAGCTCTTCTACTGGATTCTTCCCTGTTTGACTCTTTCCTCTGATGTCCATTGTTAAAACAAACCATTAAACCTTAATGCTTGATCTAAAATCGGGATCTTGGCTTCTTGTTCTCTTTTCAAATGATTCTTCACCTGAACTTATTCTCGTTTATCAATTTTCATTTATTTAAAATCTATAAATCACAATTCTATGTTTAAGCAATGTGCTTTTTTATTTACTCATTCACACAAACAGGACTAGCCATGCAAAAGAAAGCAAACTGGGTCCACTTAAGATTCTTATTCTATGTGAATGCAAAGGAAAAACAGAAAATGTAGTTCTTGTCAATCTCAGGCAAAGATACACAAAAAAGTTAAATACTGGGGCATATTTGGTTATTTATTTTATTTTTTAAAATAAATGTTAGCCTTCTGTGCCTTCTATTAATCTGAAAGTAGGATATCATAAAGCAAACTAATCTGATCAGAATATTTAGCGCTATAAAAGAGAACTATCACAATAATATGCAAGTGTGAAGGGCTGTATAGAAACTTGAAAAATAAAGAAACAACTACAATGATGGAGCATAGCTGTTAAAACCTAGACTAATAGCCAAGATGGATGATGCAAGGAATATTTCTCCCTGCATTTTATTGTTTATTTACTTATTAAATTTATTGGCTGCAGATCTTACCACAATTTTGTACTTGGCCTCAAATAGTGCCAATTGAAATTCAACTATAAACATTAAACATACAAATAAATTCAACAATCTGACCAA
Source organism: Sibynophis collaris (assembly GCA_036250565.1). Taxonomy (NCBI): domain Eukaryota; kingdom Metazoa; phylum Chordata; class Lepidosauria; order Squamata; family Sibynophiidae; genus Sibynophis; species Sibynophis collaris. The sequence continues at coordinate 82,201 of JANHFK010005301.1, read as the reverse complement.
TGCTTATTGGAAGTATGTTTGTATGTATGTATGCATATATATGTATCTCTAAATCAGAATGGATGTAAGTGATTTCATTAGTAAAATATGTTCAAAGCATGTTATTATGCATTTGTGGAAAATTTGCATTGGTAAGTTGATATTTGGAATGTAATAACTCACCCACCTCCAAAACAAGGCTGCTGGACATGTTGTGCTAATGCAACTGAGGCAGAGAATAAAGATTTGTTTGTTCCTCCATCATGGGATAAGTCATAAACTATGTTGTCCATCTATATTTCCTCATATACTTTTTCACTGACAGTGAAATATCACAGTGATATACATGCACAAATATAAAATGAATATTTCTGATACATATTCATAAGATTGTGAAATTGTATTACATACACAGTTGGGTTGTGTTTTTTTTTACTATTGCCAGGAATGTTTTCTTCAGGAGATATTTCAATTCCCCCCCCTTAAATAATCATCTAAAAGTAAATTCCTTGAATTAGTGCCAGCAGCAGATAATAATCTATGCCAACTGAAGTGTAAGTTAGCTAGATAAAAAAAAGCAATAAACAAAATGTTTCATAATTTCTTTTCTCTGAAAGAAAAGCATTCTCCTAAGACAGGGATGGGCAACTTTTCAGGATCTGGAGGAACCACAGTTTTGATTGATGCCTACATGGCAACCACTGGGTTTTGATACCATTTAGTTGGGTTTTTAAGGGTGAAATTGCTTTTTAAGTCCCACAAAACTATAGAAAAAAATGGGTACTGCTCTAACATTCTTAAAAAAAAACCCTCCACTAGTTTTTATCACTTTATAACTTTATAAAAGAGCCTTGGTAGTACAGTGGTCTAAACAACCTGTTATTAACACCAGCTGCCTGCATTTACTGCAGGTTTGAATCTCACCAGGCTCAAGGTTGACTCAGCCTTCCATCCTTTCTAAGGTAGGTAA